>VWYH01003810.1:0-79650 GCA_013399365.1 Pampusana beccarii | reverse complement strand
ATATAAAGAAGCTGCAATTAAGTTTTGTACATATCATGTCAGTGTTGTTGAATTGAAAGAATGAATATACCAGCTGCCGCCTTTCCTTAGTCCCCTTCCTCCCCTTAGCATCAGGCAGAATGCCTGGGGCTTATGATTGCAAAGTCTTGATAATACAAAGTGTGTGATTCGTTTACTTTCTAGCATTAAAAGGTTGAAAGTCAAGCACTAAATATCTTTAGCTCTGTCACAGTGGAGGAGACAGACATGAAAGAGATACGTGATAGAGTCCCTCTGCTGAATGCCCCTCCCTTTACGATATGTTTCCCTTACCTGTAGTTAGCCTAATTAAACTGAATAGGGTACTGTTCTTAATTGGCTCCCTGCTCTATTAAGTAATGCAGATTACACAATTTAAGAAATTTGCATTTCTTGGAATCAATCCATCCTCTCAATGGTGGGCTTGGATTTTTTTTTTTCTTGGTTTTATACATTTGTGTGAGAAGCCGAAACCCCTGAAAGATGTCATACAGACAGATTGGAAAATAAATATTTTCCTGTAACTTCTTTCAGTATTTTTTTTTTTTCCCCTCTCNTTTTTTTTTTTTTTTTTTAACTTGCTATCTGCCTGCCTCCCCACAGTGTGAGCTTCTGTGTCTATCAACACCTCAGCAAAGCAGAAGGACATAGATTAAGAGTTCTTCAATAAGAAGAACAATCATTGGAGCTATGACACAAGCATGTAACACATACTTTGATGGACACCTTTCAAAAGGAAAAATCACTTGTCTCATCTCTGTGTCTTTCACAGTTTTGGTTATTTGACCTGTACTCTCTAATTTGGCATTAGAATGCAGGTCAGAGCACAAAATAAGTATATTTTCATTTCTAGGAAATTTACAAAAGAGCTGCATGAGCTTGTTGACCATATAATCATATAAGGAAGCTGATATTAAGATTTATACATAACATGACAGCATTTTTGATTTGAAAGAATGAATCTACCAGCTGCTTCCCTTCCTTCCCTTTTTCCCCGCTTAGCATCAGGCAGAATGCTCGGGGCTTACAATTTCAAAGTCTTGATAATACAAAGTGTGTGATTCGTTTACTTTCTAGCATTAAAAGGTTGAAAGTCAAGCACTAGATATCTTTAGCTCTGTCACAGTGGAGGACACAGACATGAAAGAGAAACATGAGAGAGTCTCTCTGCTGACTGCCCCTCCCTTTACTATACGATTCCCTTACCTGTAGTTAGCCTAATTAAACTGAATAGGGTACTGTTCTTAATTGGCTCCCTGCTCTATTAAGTAATGCAGATTACACAATTTAAGAAATTTGCATTTCTTGGAATCAATCCATCCTCTCAATGGTGGGCTTGGATTTTTTTTTTTCTTGGTTTTATACATTTGTGTGAGAAGCCGAAACCCCTGAAAGATGTCATACAGACAGATTGGAAAATAAATATTTTCCTGTAACTTCTTTCAGTATTTTTTTTTTTTCCCCTCTCTGAAAAGTGTTTTACCAGAGGAATCAAGCATGCAAATATCCCAAATTTCTTCACAACTGAATTTACGTGCCAGAACTGAAATAGTAAACATACAGAGGTTAAAGTCTTTACTTTAGACATTCTGGCTTTGGGACACAAGAAGCTTCAGCTGACTGGAATATTGAGTTTTGGGGAGTTCTGTGCTCTGTGCTACAAGCAGATTGCAGGTTGCAGCATGAACTGATATCTTTACAGCTAGACCTTTACAGAATTCTGGGCACTGTTACTGTTTTCTGACCAACTTTTGTAGCCAGCAATGATTAGAGGATTTTAAAACAGAAATGACTCATCTGCTACTTGCTCCAACAGCTACTGGTGCACTGATGTGCCCCAGCTCATAGAACATTTTCCAAGGCCTTAGTGTGTTCTCCAGTTTTCCCCATTTCTCTATACGTCTAGGAAAATTCGTGTTTACTTCCACTTAATAATTCTGGGAAGAGATCAAGTTCAAGATTAAATCACAACTCCCATGATAGAGAAATAACAAAAGAGAAGATAGAGAGAACAAGGGGAGATAAGGTGGAAAGCTTCATGTTAAATATGTGATTTTAAAAGCTATTACTTAACAATGTCCTTAGTAATCCACTGACTAACTAGAGGTTCATATATACTCTTATCTACTTGTTTGCATATTGTGAACTTCCATATGAACATGCAGAACTTTAATTGCATTTCTGGCACTTACAGTCTATATCCAGTGTTTCAGAAAAAAGGACCACAAAATGCCATAAATCTGCCCCATTTCATATATGCAATATCTTCCTTTTACAATTGAGATACCTTTAGGATCATCCACATGTATAAAACCTTAAAATGAAACAACCTGTCTTTACTCTGGTTAGCAATTTTAGGTTTTGCCATTATTTCAATGAGGAAATGTCTTGGGGGAAAAAAAAAAAAACCTTCAGTGATTAGGATTAGTTTCCAAGTTTCTTCACTGAGTTAACAAACTTTGAAGAGGTTTCTGAAAGAAAAGCTTTTGGATTTGATAACATCATTATTGTACAATGGTTTTATTTCATCTACCATTATTGAATTCCTAATGATATAACTCTGAATAGGCAGAGTATCTTAAATCTTCTTTCAATGGGAAATGAGTAACAAAACACAGATCTTCATGCAGTTTTAAGAAAAAAAAGTACTGTGATTGGCAAAAGGAAGACATTTGTTTTTGTTACAGTCAAAAAGATTCTCTTCTGCTAATAAAATTGCCTATTAAATCTACACTTGTATTGTATTATTACAAAAATTGTGTAGAGTCAATTCAGTAACATTGCTCTCACAAAAGAGTTTGACAGCATTGAAGCTGCTAAGAGCTCATCTGATTCGTCTCTTATGCTAGACATGCAATGCACTCTTGTGTTAAAGAATGGCTTAATAATGCTCACATTTAAATTGCTTTCAGGGATTATTAATAAGTTTTAAATATTCTGTATCTTCACTGAAATACATATTCATATGGAACAAAAGGTGTTCCTGGGCAGAGGAAAGAATATTAAATAATAGGAGAATCTGTCTCCAAATGTGTTATGTGTATGCTTAATTAGTAAATGAAATTTGCAAATACTGTGTGCAGTTTCAAATGAATATTTTAATAATATTTTCTACTAAATCACTTCTTCTTTTTCGAGTCACCTTGGATATCATTGTTCTTCCAATATCCAGGTCAACTAGGTGCCATCTTTGTCTCTTCTATCCTCCTTCTCTCAAATCCCATCAATCCTCTTCAGAAAATAAACAAACCTAATCCTTTCCTCTCGACAATGAGTGGGAAGATATTCCGCACTTCTGCAGACCCTCTTTTTCCACTTATGTAAGCTTCCCCTGTCTCTCTAATGAAGTCTTATCATTTTGCACTACTCCTTGGTAGTAGAAAAGACTGCTATTTTGGATAACATCTTATCCAATTCTTTGATAATTTTTCCTTTGGTTGCAATTACTCCATATCATGCACCCATATATTAAAATGCAAAGCTACCTTTGGAAGAAAGATATTTGTAATCATATTCATTTCAGTTTTGTGAAACAGTACTTGGAAAAAATATAAATAAATACTTTGAAATTCACCGTTTAGACTTATCTGTATTCATTCTTTCTACGTCTGCTCTTCCTGATGGGGCTCTGAAGAAACTCAGAATAGTGAATCTGAAGGAATCTTGCATACTTATTTCTCTCTAAGGGGGGCATTATGCTATGTTCACTGTTTAGCTGCTACTATCATCTTCAAATTAAGAGTAATCTAGATTGAAAACACTTGTTGTCTGGCATATTTATGGCAGAGCTTTCCAGCAAGTGCATTTCTACCCCAGTTCTTGTATAATGCTGGGTCACTCACAGTCACTGAATGGAGCAGTAAAAGGTTGTATTGAAAAGATATGAAGATCATAATGGAGAGGTGAAAGGACTCAACAACTAAACAGGTGTAGGACTAAAATAAACCCCAGGTGAAAAGTCAGGCCCATGGAGAGCTGTCAAGAAAAATGTGCTGAATAATTGATTTTGTAGCCCTTGTGCCATATGAATTGTAGTCATAATTTGCATCTATACCTTGTCCAATTAACTCAAATAGCTTATTTCACAGATTATTATAATCACAACACAGTTATATGCTTTTTGGAATTTTCACTGTTGTTAAATGATAGAAATTCTAATATTTTCTTTGACAAAGAATGAGTAATATGCATATTTAGCGAAAACTAACTTGGCCACAAATAATCTGGAATGTAGAGAAGTGCCTGATAACATTCTGTAACCTTTTCAATTCATTAACTATTTAAGAAATAAAAAAGAATTTTTCATTGGTTTTGTTCATTTGTATTTCCAGCACTATTTCATTTCAGAATGGACTAGATTCATTTGGACAAGGGAAAGTATGGGAAAGCCCAAGTGTCCATAGGATGGAGAAGAAAAGAGTCTACATGTCTCCTTTCTGCTTTCTGTGTGAGCCTCTGAGCAGAAGGAACATCTGGTCTATATGTATTAGTGGCGTTATGCATTTAAGTTGCCCCTGGGAGCACCACTGATTTTCATGGGCTCACTGATCATTTGTGCTGCACAGAAAATAAAGAAAAAAATAATTTCCAATCTTTCCTAGTGCCCTTTACATGTAGCCTGTAGTGTTTTGTCTCCCTCTCATGGCAAAGGCCTACAGCATGTGTCTCTGCCAAGCTTTCAGCATTTTACCTTTTCTTACTGCCCACAATCCTCATTATTTGGTGAATGTGTCAGTGGAAACAGGGAAGGATTAGAAGCAGAGATTAGAGGGTTTTTTCTGTTTATCCAAAGGCCATAAAAGATTAAGGGGGTGTTATTTTTTCCTATGTGGTTCTACAGATATGTAACATGGTAAGATGACACGAAATCCCTCTTTGATTGTTCTGATTCATGTCTATCGCAGACTGCAAATCATGACAGAATTCATATGTATGATCTTGATTTTGACTTCTTCCTGAAGATATTAACTCCAACAGCATCAGTTTGTACTTTATCATCAGACAAGATACTTGTATGCATGTATCTCTTCCTTGCACTAGAAATCTACCTCTAGAAGAATAATAGCACAGGAATTCCTAAATGATCGGAGATCTCTTATTGCTCCTTACTTTCTATTTCATTTGCCCTGCAATACCTTGTCGTTTTCTTCCATTCTGCAGTTTCTTCCTTGCTTTCTCACCCTAGTCACAGCATCCATTTCACTGATGTAACCAGGAAGGCCATTTACCCATTAACTTTCTTTCTGGTTCTTTCTCATAATACCCATCCTCAGGCATTTTGTTGTATTCGCTTTTGTCAAAGACTTCTGCTCCCTCTTAGATGAATCAAGACCTCTAGTCTGTCTTCATCTGTAGCTGTTCAATTGCTTTTGACAAATTTGACCATATATTTCTTTGTGAAACAATGGCCTTTAGGGCTTTCACCAGTACATCCATTTGTCTCTCCTCTTTCTCAGGTATTTCTTGTGGAGAAAACTTACCTCCCCTCATTCCCTTCCAATGCCTTTGGATCTATACTCTGGTTCTTTCATACCTACCTTTCACATGGTCTTGTCTACTTCAATACTGAAAACTATTTTCTCTATGATGTTAACTCAACAATTCCGACAGCAAAGGCCATAAGGTAAATTTACAACAAAAAATGCTAGCTTCTCATTATGTGCAGATCTTGTCCGAAAAGAACCAACCAAACCCCATGAAAACATAGCTGTCTGCAAAAGCAGGATTTCGAAATATTTTTAATGAAAAAATTGTTAAAAGTAATTTTATTGTCACATTGCCTGCTGCTATGTTTTCTTAGCATGTTCTGGGAAAATACTGAAAAAAACCCTTTTTCTTTTAAAAAAAGGATGGTATAAAGCTAATTACTGAACATTATCACAGTTTAAAACCAGCATTTTGAAATATCAGAAAGATTTTGCTTTAAGGATTTTGCTTTTGGAAGCATTAATGCTTCTTTCTGGAATCTCCATGTTTATGGAAACAATACTACTGAGAAAGCAAAAGGTAAAAAAAAAAAAAAAAGTTGCAAAATGAGAATAATCTAATTGGATGTGATTGCCCTTTTGTCATTTGGCTTGCTGTGTGTCCTGATATGATTTTGATAACTAGTACATTTTGATTACTCTTGCAGTATGCAAAGTGCAAATCGTCACTGCATCAAAGTCTCAGGTGATATCAGAACAAAACATCTGAGGGCAACGGCTCTTTCAGATGATCAGCAATTTTACAAATTAGGTAGGTGCCCCAGGCTTCTGATTTTGAAATATCATCTCTACAAAAAAGAACATTCAATTTTCTAATTTTTGTGTTCAAAATCAAGAAGCAGAGAGACAGTTAAAGGAGCTTAATGTTCTCTGTGACAAATCCTTTTCCAGCTGATTTATTTTCTAGTATGCATAAATAACCTGGTTTTCTTTACTTTTGCTATCATCCTTCATATCAAGAAGTGCACTGCTGGAAAACAGTTAAGCAGACAAACGTCCAATTAACTGAAGGAAAATACATTTATTTCTATATATAGAGTAGCGAAATAGATTATTTAGCTTTCAATACTGCACTACTGCATGGTAGAAACAGTGATATATTTTTTAAATTGTTGAAATGTCATCATTTAGACATTCTTTAAGGAAATACTTCAAATAGCAATAACCATCTTTCAACAGATGTCTGAAGAAGCTAACTTGTAACAGGGAAATACAAAGAAAATCAAGCAGCTTTTCAAACAATTTGGGAGAGACTTTCAACAAACCATCCCTCTTCTTCTAGAAGGTTAGTGATTTTTCTGTGACAAACAGCAGCATCTTTTTGACCTGATTCTGTTTCTGTTATTTGAATATGCAACAAATCTTCTACATTTCCATATGACACAAAGCAAAGCTACACCATACCATGAAATAGGGTTAAGTAAATTAGAAAACCACAATCTCTGTGCCTTTCTTCACACACATTTTTCCAAGACTGCTAAAGACGGACCAAATTTCAGTTTATTAATTTATGCTGTGTATGAAATTGTTGCTAAGTGGAAATTGTGAGTGTTGTCTCTTTTTACACTGTAGCATAGGAGGACAGGAAATTGTCGCTTTTTGTCAATGCTTTATTCCATAATTGGCAAAATGAAAAGCGCTGTTTGATAACCTGGCTCCCTATTTGTCTGAGCTATCTGGAAAATGAATGGACTAGTAATGAAGCATAATCTGACAGATGATGGCAGGAGGTAGGACTAGGGAAGCTGATGCTTAGCACTAAAACCCTGCACAATCCTGCCTCAATAACAGAGTAATTAATCAACTGGGCCTAACATATAATCTGATTAAACCCTTCTTTGCTAAAATGCTATAAAGCAAACTCCAAAACTGAGTCTGAGTGAGCAGAGAAAGATATAGAAAGCCTAAGCATTCCAGAAGCTGCCTCCCAAACCATCAATCTAGAAACTGAGGAACTTTTTCATGGCAATCAGAACTTCTTCATACCTCATAGGTTTCAGAAGGTTCTCCTTAAACTTCCATGGAAACCGAAACCAGAGCTAGGATTCTAAGATAGATGATTGTTTCCAGTGGTTGATTAGTTGCAGTTTAGATAAAGAACGTCTGACCATCATGTTGTCTGATCATCAGATGTTGGAGCTGTGTAATGGCAGGGGTACAATTCAGAAAAGTGTATTTGTGAATGGTTTGATATTGCTTCCTGAAATCACATTGCTTCTCACATTAGAGCACAGAGACACATTTTATTCTTCCTTCTTAGTAGTGTTACAAGCACCGTGTCAAACCGCTGAGTACAGCAAAATATGTGGGTCTGCATAATTTGAACCCCATGACAAAACGAGGTGGGATTAGCAATTTGCATTACTGCTTATTATTGGAAAATCTCAGCTGCCAGTGCCCAAGGTATAATTCCACTTCATAAGGCCGACAGGCAACGCATATATTTTAACCAGTATCTCACAACACAGCACGTGCTACTGACTAATGTAATAATAATATTAATCTGTTGCAATTTGGGTTCACATGTAAATTCAGGTACTTAACTGAAAAATGTTAACCTCTTTACTCTGCAACACTAGATTAGATAATTTCCTTTTTTTTTTTTTAATATAATAAATCTTTATTTTTATATTTCTAGCAAAGCAGTGCAAAAATAAGAAGTGATGAGGGAGGAAGAAAAATCAATTTAACTTTTCTGGACTTCCAAACTTTGGGCCTTTCTAGAGCTTGTGTGAGGTCTTGGGGAGCTGTTCATGGACAGGTGTGTCCTGTGGGAGAGACGTCGTGTTGGAGCAGGGGAAGATTGTGAGGAGTCCTCCCACTGATGAGGAAGGAGCAACAGAGACAATGTGTGATGAAATGACCTCAACCACCATTCCCTGTCCTCTTGTACTGCCAGGGAGGTGAGGAGGTAGAGAAAACTGGGAGCAAAATTAAGTCCAGGAAGAAAGTAGGGGTGAGGAGAAGGTGTTTTTAAGATTTGGGTTTATTTCTCGTTATGCTATTCTGATTTGATTGGTAGCAAATTACACTAATTTCTACAAGTGGAGTCTGTTTTGCCCATGATGGTAGTTGCTGAGTGATCTCATAGTCCTTATCTCCACCCATGTGACTTTCATTGTATTTTCTTTGCCTTGTCCAGTCGAGGAGTGACAGAGAGCTTGGTGAGCACCTAACTTCTGGCCAGGATCAACTGACCACAACTGCACATAAGTACGAAGGAGTGTCAGAAGAAATACACAAAGGGAAAATTAGCCCTCCTGATTTCATTTGGGTCTCCCAGTTCTTTGGGAATGAGCAGAATATCAACATAGTAAGTGCTGAAACCTAAATTTCAAGAGATAGCAGTGCTGGAGGCCATATTTTGATTTTCAGTGCGACAGTAAATTCTTGTTACTTCTTTCTAACTTCCACTAATACAGATTTGCCAGGAATTTGGGTACAAATCTATTATTCTCTCTTTTCTCCATCTTCCTATTCAGTAGTTGTATTCTGTAAATTTTAATGATTCTTTTATTTGCCTTTGAACCTCCCCAATTCAAATCCAGGAAAATCTGCAGAATAACAGTGCTTCTAGTGTTTTCTTAACAAAGTAACTGTATAAATAACAAAGATTTAGATTCCACCATCATTTCACATGATGGTATTAGCTCTGAAACGCCAGTTGGCCAACTGGCAATGACGAAATGTAATCTTGACACTAAAATTAGTGTGATTTTTACTTATCACAGTAATACAGGTGCAGTGTCCTCTGTCATGTCTCTTTTTTACTCGGTCTGAATTCCCTTTTCTTTGCTATACTAGAGCCATTGTCAGGCCCAGGCTATTGATAACTATGTTGGGTTGATCTTCAATAGGTTGGTAAAGTGCACTTTAAAAGCACTTTAAATGCATATTGCACTGAGCTGCTTTGCAAAGCAACCACTCATATGGAAGAATCTCACCAATGGAGAAGACTCTTAGATGAGTGCTTACTTTTTGGATGTATTCCGTACATCAATCAAATAAAAGTGGTGCTTGAAAATTAATATTACAGGATTTATTTCTAGTGATCAGCAAGCAGCATTGTTCAACAGCAGAAATGGGCAAGCAATTAATTTCACATGCCCAGGGATACAAAACATGTTAAAGTTAAGATAGACATGATATAAATTATTTCCTATAATTTAAGTTACATTCTGTAAATGTTCATAGCCAGAGCTAAATTTTATAAAACATTTAATACACAAAACAGACACCAGCAAAAGCCTATTGTTGGTTCCCATTCTTACTTTTCTTTACAAATTCTAGTATCACAACTAATAGTGCACATATATTTAGAAAACTGATGATTGGAAGACAATGTTTCTGTGTCCCAGGCTTCACACACTTGTTTCTCTCTCCCATTTTTCCAATTGAGAGGGAAAGATTAGTTTACTCATCAGGAGATCCCACTGCCTGTTTCTGATGTCTCTCAGTCTTTAGTACAGGAGAAAAACTTAACTGAAGTATTTGATACCAGCATAACTAGACACATAACTAGGTGACCAAGAGAAAGACAGTTATGCGTACTTTTTTTTCTAAACAGTCTGTTGTTACTAAGTACCTAGGCAAAGTTTCCAATGGTATCAGCAAGACTTGCAAATGGACAAGGATATACAATACTCTTAAGATTTGCACTAGAGCAAATTCTGTGCTCCTGCCTTGTCCATGACTGGAAAGGTCAGAAGGTTTCTGAAGACAATTCTTTAATGGGTTCTTCACACAGTCCAAAAGGCAAAATCTTTGTGAGAGGTTATGAGATCTTCTCATCTTCTCTAGAGATGTTCAAAAGCTTATAAGGATAGGATTTATGGAGAAAATACCTTGTAGATATTCAGTTGAGGGTATTTACAAGATATTATTCCATAATAACATGGCATATGACAGGTTCTTAACAGTCAAATTTTACTCTTCTTTAAGCTGTTAAGACTGAACAGTGATCAGCTGTTCAAAGGAAGAAATAAGAAATTAAGGAAGAAAATTATTGGGGAAAACAAAGACATATTAAAAATCTTATGAAAAATCTTACTTTCATTAAAATTAATTAAATTTATTAGTGTGTTCACAGTGAACACTATTTGTAGTATGCCATGTTTGCTTTGTGTTCCCCTATATTATGGAGAAGTTGAATTGTGGCAAGGAGTTTTGCCTGGATTTCAGAATTCATGCAACTAGTACTTTTGTTCTAGTTAGCATGACATGGAGAGCTACTAATCAAATATGACCTTATACTCTGAGTTTCTGAGCATTATTTCTTATCCATTTTCCCTACATACGTGCTCGCATAACTGATGTCAGCATGACATGCAACAAGGGAACCAGTGTATTATTTGTGTTCAGAATGTAGGAAAAGTTCTGTGTCACTGTACATTGGTTTCTCTCTACTTAAATAAAAAGAGGTAACTAGTCTAAAATCTAATGCTGTTGTTGTCATTTGTCTTATGCGACCCTCTCTCCATGCCTGTTTTCCTGCTATCTATTACTAATTTTGATAATATCACAGAAACTAATATTTAGAGTTTTCTGAGTTAGATTTGGGTTGGTTTGTTTGTTTTCATCTGTTTAGGCAACAATGATATGCCACTTTCATAGATTTCCCATTAAAAAAAAGAAAAAAATAAAATTAAAATAAAAAAAAAAAAGTTGGCCAGTCATGGGAGCTAAAAACCCAAACACTGAGAAATTAGTGGTCTGCTGACCTGTGCCTGCAGAGTAGTGATGATAAGACCCGTACTGAAATGGAGGAAAGCAAAAAGGATGAGTGAAGCACTCATTTTAGTTTAGAAATATTGGATACAACCATGATATTTTAGGTAGTGAAAAGCTGTCTTGTTTTATTTTTGAGCTGAGGTTTTCTTGCTACTTCTGCTTCTTTGCTTACCCTAAATAGTTCAGTTTGATCATTTTACTCATNATAGAAAATAATAATAAAAAGTAAAAAAAAAAAAAAAAAAAAAAAAAAATTAATTTAACTCATCAATTTGTTATTCACATTTTTTTCATGTGTTCCCTTTTGTAACATAGGCACACAAGGATAAAAACTAGTACGTTATGTAGTTAACAGAGTTATTCAGCAGAATCCTATGACTCCTGCACACAAAACATGTAGTATGGAAGATAAATGCTATGCTCTTTCAGTGTGAAAAGATGTAGTGTTAAATACAGTCTTTGAACACTCTTTCAAACATTTTTTTCTGGTTCGTCACAAGGTCTGTATGAGAAGGAAATGTTTATAAATATCCCTGTTCACATACCCTGTCACACACACACATACACATTAAAGAGAGAGAGAGAAGGATTATACATATATATGTATACATCTTTCTCCCAATGACTGCAAGGAAAGTTTTAATTCCCACTACATAATGGTCCATTTGCCTCGAGTGTTTCAGAATGGTTCAATAATCACTAGCCATGTGTGCAGTTTGTTGAATTATTTAAGCTTATTTCCAGGGGGAAAAAGACAGGGAGGAAGGCAACTGATTCAATGCAAATGAAAAGCTTTTGAAGCTCCCTATGGTGAAGATGTGATTACAGTCAGACAGTTAATAACCTAGACTTAGAAAAATCTGAAGGTTTTAAAACTGTCTGGTCAGTCAGTAAATGAGGTTTTTCCACACTATCGACCAACTGCCATTCGTTATAATGGTTTCAGATTTGTTTGGAGTGTGAGTGGACCCACAAATGAGGAAAGGACCCCCTTGCTTCATGATTAAGAAGAGCAGTTGGTAAATCTCAGAGGTTTTCTTCTGGATTTGTGCTCAAGCCTTCAGCCTTCAATTGCGTACTTTCTTCTGAAGTCTTCAGAGATTACAGTAGGCTGTCCAGCTCTAGGCTTTTGTAGGAAGAAGTTGGTTTATGTCATGGCTTTCTCTCCAGGGCTTACAGAATCCTTTTCTCTCCCATTACTGTCCTCAGTGCTCCATGTGCCTTGTTCCTTGGGACAGGCAAGCCCTCTTGCCTAATAACTTGTACATTTGATATCTTTGAATAACTGACAGTGGAGGAAAAAAAAAATAAAAAGCAGTAATCCACCACACAGATCTAACTCTAAATGCATGTAAACAGTGCTGAAGTGCTCAGAGTCCCTCAACAACAATAAAAGATGTGTCTGTAATCTACATACGCTACATGGTGGCTGGCTCAAAACTGTTTCAAAGAGATATTGTTAACCAGTCACAAAGAACGTCTTCTATTTATGGGCATCCCAGTGAAATCAAGTCACTATAGACTGAATTTCATCTCCAATGAGCTCCATTATAAATCATCTGTCTTGATCATCTTGTCCAGTGTGCAGCCATGTGGAAAGGCATAAACACTTGCCATCTGTGCAAAATGGTAGGAAGAAGTGCAAAATACTGTCCATCCTTATGCTTCCTCCCATGCAAGCAGCACTGCACTGGTGTGTGTTGCAGATACTGAGAATGTGCTATAATGGAAAAGTGGGGGGTACTTTGTTTGACAAAGGCAGTGTACCCACCGGAGCCTGGCCAATGTGTACTCTTACGCCATGCGTGTAGCCCAGGGCTGAAGCAGCCGTAAACATCTTTAAATATGCTAGAGAGTTGGCAACCAAGAAAACATGAGCAATATCAACTGATTAATGTACCTGCAGGGAATGCTTTCCACATCCCACCCTCCAGAACTGGCCCGCAGGGACACAGACCTTTGTAGCACTCCCTCAGTGACAAATTGGATGCTGATATCCTCGCACTTCTTACTTCTGTTTTCCTCAATAGCCAGCTGAGAGACACCCAGTCCCCTGAGGGGTGACTGCAGGCCTGGCACTGTGGTTCTGTCTCAGAGACAATGGGGTGTGCTGTTTCTCTATGCCACGGATGAGAAAGAACCTGAAATTTTCTTTTAGTATTTTTTCTCCTTTTTATGCCCACGTTTGGCCAAATTTCTCAGCCATGTTCAGTGCCTTAAAATTGAGTTAGCCATTGCTATTGTGCGTGTTGACTGAGGGGTGATAAATTGCTGTCATTAATATATAAAATTAACAGTAACATTTTTTGAGTGAAAGAAGGCAAGCTTCTCCTAGCTCTTTTTTTTTTAAGCTCCCTCTGAATATAGACACTGCCTAAAACGAGAAATATAGATTTGAAATCAAGAACTTGAAAGTATACCTAAATTACCCCTCATTCTTTCCAAGTGCTTTATTGCCACTTTTTTTACCATGTGTGAAGTCCAGCTTTACCTCTTTCAGTTCTCCTATTTCCTCAACCTTTTGTTGTTATCACTGTATTTTTCTCATGACCCAAATAATACGTCAGCCAAAGTATGAGCTCTTATCAATGTCCCATGACTGTTGGTTCAGTTCACAAGGGACCCTCAACTTAGTTTTCAGATGTGTGGCAAATTAAGTTTTTCTGGCCAGGTTCTCTAACACAAGCCGCCCATCTTTTGCTATCTCTATTTGAAACAGTCAGGACAGCATTCATCTTTTCAATCAACTGCAATTTGGGGGGAAAAGTTGTATCTATTGATAAAATTAGAGTCAGATTTGAAACCTCTGAGGGAACGTATTCAGGTCCAAAGACTCTGGGAAACCGTACCACAGCAGTCAGCTTTTTACACTCAACGTTTGCCATTAATTGTCAGTATGAGTACGGAAAACTCTCTGTGTCACTTTTCTGAATCAGATAACTTTACACACAGCAAGACATTAGACCACCTCATATCCTCAGGTTTAAAAAGAAGATGATGAGAAAGAAGAGAAAGACACTTTCCACTTCTGAAAATTTCAGGAACAAGGAAGAAATTTGCATCTTTAAGTGAACGGACAGTTGTTAGAGGACATTATATAGCAAAGTATTCATGTGATTAGTTCATATGGCTGTTTCTGCAAATTGAATTTGAAAAGGTAAAATATCCATATATAACTGTATCTATTATGTATCAAAGTTGAAAAATGCATAATAAAATGCAAAACTGGAAAACTGTCACATTATAACTCCAAAACCAGTTGTTTGCTTTCCATTGAGTCTCAGATGTCTTTTACATGGCAGATAGTCCTGAACTTCCTTCTGTCAGTTTCAACTGGGTTAATAGTGTTATTAAAATAAAAGCCAAAGCTTCAGGACAACGCGTATTGGTGTCAATGCTGGCAAACATGCATAAGAAAGTTGCAGTTTTCTTTCAAAAGTCACATGCTGAGCCTCTCAAATGTCAAACATTAGAGTGTGGAAGGTTTACCAAAACAGGAATTGTGTTACTTCTGATGAACTAATATTGGAGATAATGTGGAACTGGTGTCACTTTAGCCTTTACAGAGAACAGGGGCAGCAAAACCTGGAGAGGGAAGCTTGAATTCCAGACATGCCACTCTTTAACTGACAAATCACTTTATCTTCCTTTCCTCATTAAAGCAAGTTTTCAAAACATCTATATTTACAAAATGGTCTCAGCATTTTTTTAATTCTGTAAAGTGTTATAAAAGAAACTGTAACTTAGGCTTAAACTAACTCAGCACTAAGTCAGTACGCTTGTGATGAATGTTTCATCCTTTATGAATTGCTGTGTCTGAAAAGTTGTACAAACTCAATAATTATCTGTGGTATAGTGTTGCTAATTTCTTAGATTGCATTTTGAGCGGGAATCTAGATACTTGTATTGAGACAGTTAATAAATTTCAACATGCAAATTTTCCTATGCAGCAGCTTGTGAAAAAAAGGAACATCTATGCAAGAAGAGTAAAATTCTATTTCAATTGCTCACATTCTTTCATGTTCCATAGAGCTTTATTTCTTTATTTCTAATGTATCTATCTTACGGTGAGTCTTGCAAAACCTTATGTTTAGGATAAATCTTAGGGTTGCAAGATTTTAATAGCATTTTAACATTCATATGTCAATACTAGCAGTAATATCTACAGTTGTCTTTACACTAGTTAAAGACAATATGAAATATATCAATAAAAATGCCTAAACCCAGAAATGTGCAGGAATGTATATCTTTGTCTGAAAGCAGCTGGGGCTAATGTGGCCCTAAACCTTTGGCTCCTCACCGTATTTATTTTGTGCAGTATCTAGTTAGGATTTTTGGGAGTTTGTTTGTTTGGGGTCTTTTTGTTTGGGTTTTTGTTGTTGTTGTTGTTGTTGTTGTTGTTGTTTAAATTCTTTCTCATTTATTAACTCTTAATTGCATTTCCAGCTTAATTCAGAGTGTGAAGCTCATAATGGAGAGAAACCTAATGATCATAAGCCTGTTTTTTCCAAAGCAACCATAACAAACAAAGGATTTTTTTTCTCCAGATGAGAAAAAAAAGTGAATTTCAGCTTCACAGAGAAAAGGGCCTAGTGTGTTTTGAACTGAATCAAAACACTACTGCTTGAATAGAGACAAGGTGCAAGGAGTCAGTCGGAGAAGTAATCAAGCCTTCCTGGTGCATAAAGCAAACAGCCTCTAGATCTCAGACAAAGTTGCTGTTGAATGTGGAATTGTTACTTCAAGCTGTGCATTAAGAAAAAAAAAAATATTTTAAGCAGGACAAAAACATGAGTTCTAGATTTCAAGAGCTGATGGCATAACTACGCAGACTTCTGTACTTCATAAGATAAAGGAATGAGCACATTTTATCTTTTAGGAACTGTTTTCCTAACAGGCATAGCTGTCTGTGCTCCATTAAAAGCCCTGATTGTTGCCTTGTAGAGAAAGGAAGAGGCAAACCAACAAGGGATTCCAAGGGATTTTTATATTAGCCTGTAATTAAACAACAGTTCATGTTGCCTTCTTCCACTGGGAATTACATCCTTTTCACCTCTCCTCTGCTAAAGCAGAGACATCCATTACGATGAGTAGCTACAACACTTGTCAGATCCAATCAGCTCCAAACGACTGAAGACCAACTGACGTGTGCTCTCTTAAAGCATGGTTTCTTCTCCCCCAAAAGCCCACTGTCCTTTCACGTGCATGTAACAGTCAGAAGAGATCACATCACACAATGAAGAAAAACAGAAGCATATGGTACTAAGGGGCCTCTGCAGGAGATGGCTAAAATGCCAAGGCTCACACATAAACAAAATGTATGCAAAAATATGTGTTCATATAGAAAGCCAAACACAAACAGACGACAAAAACAGCACAGAAAGAAAAAAAATTGCCATCATTACAGTCACCTACAAATATATTTTTTGTTTGTTTTCTGGAGTGGTGCACAAAAAATAGCAATCACAGGCACTTAACTATGCATAAGCAGTTGCGAAGTTCACCTTTCCAGTTTAATATCAAGCCACGTACTATTCATACCTCATTTGACTCATGCCTATAGTAAGTTCCAACATGACAACTGAATTGAAAACTCTAAGTGATTACACTGGCAGGTTTCTCTTCTTCATCCCATTGTTATTAAATAGTGTATGTAAAATCAGGGACATGGATTCACTGCCTATTCTTAACCAGCATGTAATTCTCTGTCTCTCTCTCTTTCTTTCTCTCTCAGGAGACACATTGCTTGCTGCCTCTTCTAACCCAGAGAGCAGCATTTTTTCTGAACTAAACAACCTATTAGGTGTTGCAAAGAAAATTAATGTGCTGAGGATTCTTCCCTCTCCCTCTTAATTCCATGTACGCAAGGTACTTCTGCTGAAATAATTGTATCTTAAAGAACAACACATACCAAAAGATACTTCTTTTATAATGTTACTATAAACTGAGGCAGCAACTGTTTCAGGAACGCTGTGAAGTATATAAATGGATAGTTACAGAGTTCTGTAAGCCATAAATTGACTAGAAGTTTAAAATGTGGTTTTTGGAGAAGAAGATATTTATTTTGGTTTGTAATTCTGTCACAAAGCATGTTTAAAGAAAATAAGAATTTGCAAATAAAAGATTCACTAACAGAAATACTCTTTGATCTGTGAAATGTATATGAAACCATTTGTAGTATCAATGTTTGTTGATGCCACTGTTTAATTCCTGCATAAAGCCACAGAAATGACCAAATGGATTACGCAGAAGGGGTTTTAATGCCAGCAGAATCTGTGGTTTTCCTTGTCTTAATTTATGTATCTTCACATCTTAAATCAATTCACCTCTGAAAGCAAAACAGAAGTCCTGACAGAACAAACACTGGGAAGGACACTGATTTACTTACTAACCTTTACTACAAGATTTTATGACAAATTGTCTCTCTGATCATCAAAAATATGTGCTCAGTCTTTTGTTGTAATGATCACTTCTATAATTCAGGGTGTTTAACAATGACTGCAGTTTTAACAACCATCTGTGTTGATTTGCACAGATTAAATTTCTTCAATTTGAAAAATGGCATAGATCTGAATATTTTTAAATGGGTCATCAATTCATTTTAATTTCAAGAAGATTCTCTGTCTTGTAATGATGCATTGGGTGTTGTAAGATTGTGTTCTAATCTAGACTTCCATCCAAACATTCCAATAGAACCAGGTTGTTAAAAAGCATCTGTCCCAGTGTCACAAGTTGTTATATGAAAATATTATTTAATAAAAAATAATAACTCAAATTTAGAATATTCTCATGTATCAGTTTGCTAAATCAATTTTGTTACAATATACATTGCATAACTAAGCATTTTTTAAGAAAAAAAAAGCTGTAGAAGTATAATGAAAAAACTTGATAATTGGATGATTCCTCAGTCCAAGTTTTCATTCAGCTCTGAAACTCTATCAAATTTATGTAAGAGATGGATTTCAAACAAGGCAGGTATTTTTTGTTTGTCTGACAAGTGATGATATATTCTGATTAGATTGTTCTTGATACAGAGGTTTATTTCCTATTTTCTGTAAATATGGCATTTTGACAGAAACTGTAATTATGTTCCCATCATTTTCCCACGTTTACTCATTTTTATAATTATTATTTTCCAAAAGGGAATGGGATATTCCTGAATGCAATTAGAAAGCAAGCTCAGAAATGTCATCCATAATATGGAAGTTATGTTGTTAAACACAATGGAATCCAGAAAGACAATAAAACATCCATTCTAAGGAATCTTTCAATTCGAAGACCACAAGTATGAGTGAAGGAGAGACCTGAAAAAACAATCAGTAGTTTCTAATAGGAAACTACAATACTGATTTGAATATCTGCAAAGGATCACAGTGGTTGCTCCATCTTTCTCTAAGTAGTACAGATAAACATAAATTTTATAGTCAAGTGCTTTCCTTTTTCTTTAACATTTAAAACAAAAATAAGAAACATTTTATTTTAAAGACAAAAATATCACTAATGCTATGGCTAGGAGAAAAATAGGGATGAAAGGTGCAGAAATGGCTTTTAGTTTGTGTTTGGTAAGGAAAAAATAATCTAAAATCCTTGAAGCAGCTTCAGAAATTACCGATGTCTCAACTAGTCTGGCCATCCTCATTGACTGGTGGGTAGGTTAGTCAGCAGTGTAGGAAGCACCTCTTGCCACTGGCACAACCTCGTGTTGTTGCTGCTTTCTGCTGTCTTCTGTTCCAAGTTATCTTACGTATTGCTTTCCTGGGTTTGGACCACTTCCACTGGAAATAATCTACTTTTTAAGTAGTTATGTAAATCTGTGTAGCAAAATTAGAAGTTGCACATGTAAAGTGGAAACTGGCACTTTGCATGACAAAAGTATTTTTATCACACTGTTGGTGTCAAGCACTGATGATATAAAACATGGCTGACTCACATCAGAACTTTTCTCTGGTGAAGTATCCAGTTTTTTAAATTACTCTTTTAAGGATTACTATGATAAGGGTTTTTTTCAGTATAAGAAGCAGGTGTGTTTTTTAAGAAAGGATCTTACTCTTTGTCTCTCTCATTCACACACACACACCCACCCCCTATCCAAATTTTTTCATGCACAAAATCCTGTTTAGCAAAACACAATGTGCAAATCAGAAACATTGAAAATATTACAGTTATGGATATGGATTGAAACTTCTTTAACCCTTACAATCCTTCCAAAGTAAAATTCTATGCTTTGGTTGGTCAGAGGTTAAGAAAACATAATCAATTTATGAGAAGTATTTTTTTTTATTTTTATGGTTTATAAATGTTAGGCAGAGAAGGATACACAATGTATGTGTTTCTGTCAGGTAACAGATATGCTGCTGCAAGGACTCAGTAAGTCAAAAAGGAAGATAAAATAAAACCAAGTTTGGAGTTTAGCCTACACATAACAACGTTTTGGGTCCTCCAAAATAAAATAATCTGATATTAGTATGACGGTCTTCTTTTGTAGTATCTAAATATTGACCTTTTTTCTTGTTTTTCTCTCTTTCCAGCATGTGCAAGTATTCCAAATTTGTTCTTTAAAAAAATATACTCTCTAACATTGGAATATGGAGGCAAGTGACAGCTGCTAGACATCAATGAAATACTCGTGTAATGTTGATGTACCCTTGAAAAATTTTAAAATTCTTCACCAGAGACCTTGGAATTTTGGTATGATTTGGGGTTANTTTTTGAGATATTCACAATCTTGGTTGTTATAGTTCTGTTCAGATATGAAAAAAATCTTATTTCAAATCAAATTTATGTGTTTACTAGGTTTATTTTTTCTTTTCCCAATTCCAACCCTAATTCTTAAGTCTGCCAGAATCCAGGCACTGTTTTGGGAATCAGTAGCTCTATGTCATTTCAAGGTGTGTGTCTCACTGAGTCAGACTGACTAGAATTATGGACTCTGATCTTATTGCAAGTCACAGGATGCTAAGTGTCTGACATTGCAAAGAAAGGTCACAATTCTTGATGGTTTTGAAATCAGTGTAGTGTGATTAACAGTACTTTCTTGTGACTACTAGGTTTCTATACAGATTTAATAACAATGAAGTGTGGTTTTAGAACTTTCAGATCAAAGAACTACAAAGGAAACATCCTAAAATTTAAAATAATAGAAAATAAATATATATTGGCATCTTGCTTCATTTATTTACACAGTATATATATAATTTAGTTGTTTTACTTCAGATCCAGCTAAAGCTATTCAGATTGAAATAAGTTGACAAAATATTGATGTTTTGAGGTGCTGAAACTCCAGGACTTAATTTAATGCCTTACACTGTGAGATATGGATCAAGAGTTAGCAGCTGGTAAACTGTATACAGACACTTTAGCAAGACAGTAACGAAATAATTGCAGTGAGAATTCTTTGTTTCACTACTAGCTGACAATTAAACTCTATTAAATTACCATATAACATTATATTCTATTCTATTGTGTAAATCATGTGTGATATATATCTGAAAGTTGCCCAGCA
Organism: Pampusana beccarii; assembly: GCA_013399365.1. Lineage (NCBI taxonomy): Eukaryota > Metazoa > Chordata > Aves > Columbiformes > Columbidae > Pampusana > Pampusana beccarii. Next base: position 58,914 of record VWYH01003810.1, on the reverse strand, counting down.
TGAAGATGATTACATTTAAATAGCAAATAGTCTAAGCTCACGTCNTCTTTCCAGCATGTGCAAGTATTCCAAATTTGTTCTTTAAAAAAATATACTCTCTAACATTGGAATATGGAGGCAAGTGACAGCTGCTAGACATCAATGAAATACTCGTGTAATGTTGATGTACCCTTGAAAAATTTTAAAATTCTTCACCAGAGACCTTGGAATTTTGGTATGATTTGGGGTTAAGACTTTTTTAAATTTTTTTTTCCAATTTTAGATTATGCAGCATGTATATTTAGATATGAATTAGAAGGATGAGTGTGATTATGAGCTGGAACTACCAAGAAGGATTGTTCTACACAGTATAATTTATTTTTCCTTTTTTGCTTTTTCCTTTTTCTTTTTCTTTTTTTTTTTTTTTTTTTTTTTTTTTTTTTTTTCATTTTTTTTTTTTTTTTTTTTTNATGGTTTTGAAATCAGTGTAGTGTGATTAACAGTACTTTCTTGTGACTACTAGGTTTCTATACAGATTTAATAACAATGAAGTGTGGTTTTAGAACTTTCAGATCAAAGAACTACAAAGGAAACATCCTAAAATTTAAAATAATAGAAAATAAATATATATTGGCATCTTGCTTCATTTATTTACACAGTATATATATAATTTAGTTGTTTTACTTCAGATCCAGCTAAAGCTATTCAGATTGAAATAAGTTGACAAAATATTGATGTTTTGAGGTGCTGAAACTCCAGGACTTAATTTAATGCCTTACACTGTGAGATATGGATCAAGAGTTAGCAGCTGGTAAACTGTATACAGACACTTTAGCAAGACAGTAACGAAATAATTGCAGTGAGAATTCTTTGTTTCACTACTAGCTGACAATTAAACTCTATTAAATTACCATATAACATTATATTCTATTCTATTGTGTAAATCATGTGTGATATATATCTGAAAGTTGCCCAGCATGAAGATGATTACATTTAAATAGCAAATAGTCTAAGCTCACGTCATTTATTTATATATTTATATATTTATATATTTATATATTTATATATTTATATATTTATATATTTATATATAAATATATTTGTATCTTTATATATTTATATATTTATATATTTATATATTATTTATAAGGCCTTGTCTGTAAGAGAAAGAGTGTGGAAACGGGGAAGAGAATAGCTATTTCTTAGTAGGTATTCAATCCAGCTGTTTTTACAGGAGCTTTTATTCTGAAACTAGTGCCTTTTCTTGTCCATTTGATAGTGGATTAAGCTGACCATGCAAAGATTTTTTCATTGTGGGTTATACCTGGATTTAATACAGAATAAATAGAGTTGCAGCCTATCATACTTCACAATAGTTTCCACCTGAAAAAAAGCTTTATTGTTAAGACACAGACCTAGAAGTCTGCACCTCCTTAGCAATCTCTCCAGCCGTGTCAGCCTTGTTTTTCTCTGACGGCAGCTACACAATGGTACCCATCTCAAAAATGCTGACTGTCATCAACCCAGGCCCACAATGTACTTTAGTTGTGTGCTGCTTCACTTTACCAGATTTGGACCCTAGTTCTCACCATCTCAGCGGGACAAGTTCTGACAGACTACTTCATGGTCTGCACACTTCACTTCCACTGCATACAAAGTAAGGCAGTGATATTTCATATTTTAAAGACTTGTAGACCCATTAAAAAAAAAATGTTATCTTGTGGGTTAAAAATGCTTGGAATTGTGTGGAGGGGAGGAGGGGCAAGTGTATACAAAATAAAAAACAATCTATTCTAATTATGTACAGGTATTATAGTTTCACACCCCCTTTTCATTTGACAGGTAAATGGTTGAAGACAGAAGACGTACTACAGATTTTACATCCAGCCCATGAGGATTTGGACTGATTCCACAGAGCAGGTTCAGGTCATCTGAGTCCTTTCCTTCAAAGCATCATGGGTGTCTCTGAGCATCATTGCAAGCTTGTTCTGGCAGTAAGCCAGGCTTCAAAAGCCTTTCACTGTACAGTCACTGACTCACTAATGGGCAACTGCAGGCTTTCTGATTTTCCTTTCGTTTCATGTATTCATTTGACATAAATTTAATTAAACCAAATCTGGTGTTAAAGCAAGAAGAGATAAAAGTGATATGTCGCAAATTAAAGAACTGTGAATGATACAGGAAACACGACTTTTTTTTTCTGTTTCTGTAAAATATCGTCAATTTTAGTAAGCCCACTACTTAAAGTCTGCAAAACTGTACAGATATGCATTATTAAGAATAATGTGCATCCAGGGTTAGATGAAGGTCTCAGCCTTATATTGTCTGTAGTAAAACCTTTCAGAGAATTCTTATACTTTCTTTCATACCCACACTTCAGGTAGTCACCTCTTCACAGGATATGAGACAAGTTTGCCCTTCTGCCAGCTACATATCCATAGTTGTTAGACAGCTCAAAAGCATACAACAGCAGAAACATGAAAAGATCACATATTAAATATAAAAAAATCATCATTTTTCAAAGGTCTCTTTTGGTTTTGACTTAAGGCTAAGGAGGTGATAGTGAAAATGAAAAAGATCATGCTGTTAAAAAGGTTTCATTTAATTGCTTTGAATGTTGCTTTAGGAAACATCGAACTTTCTTCTTCTTTTTGAAAGTCTTTTTTTTTAAATTAAAAGAAAATTCAGACTGGAAATATACTAATGCAAACTGAAAGGGTATTTTCAAGCTGCCCAGATATGTGCTGAACCAATCATATTCAATGGGGTTTCAGTACTGTCATTTCATAAGAGCTATATGTAAGTTCCTAACACTGAAAGCATTAGCACTGCAGGAAAGATCATGAACAGTGGATGGAGGATCTAACGACTGATGAGCAATTTTTGCAAAGTCTCCTATTTGCTTATGTGATATATAAGTTATGAATATAAAATTCATATATGGGACAAATTCTAGTGGTCAAGCCAGTACAAATAGTATTTTACTTACAGTAGTGCCAGCTTTCTGGCCTCCTTTCCGTTATAGATGACANCAGTGGATGTCTTTGGGTTTTTCAGGGTGGGTGGGTGGGTGTTCAATGATTATTCCTCCAGCTATTGATGCCTATGCATGGAGGGTTGCTAACGTAAAAGAGGCCACATCACAACTGACTGAATGGGAGGTCTCCTTGGCCATGCCTGTACTGAGGCTGAAGGTGATTTTGTGGTGTTTTCCACAGCTGTCATCCGCAGCTGCACCCTGACTCCTCCTTAAGGCAAGATGAGGAGGGTACACATCACCCCTTGGCAGTTCTTGTCGACTGTGGTGGGAAAGCCTCAATACAGTCCACAGCCTGGGCAATCAGAGCTGATGAGAAAAAACTCCACAGAATATAAACAAAGGCTCTCAGAGCAGGGTCCTTTAACACCCTGTAATCCACCTTATCTCTTTTCTAAAGACCACATGAAGCTTTTTCACGAGGAAAATGGAAGCAGCTTTGAAGAAAACAATCAGAAACGCTTTCTTTAGAGAAAATATTCCCTTCCAGAACTGTTAAAAGTGATGTAAATAAAGTACACAGAAATGAATGTTACCTGAATCATACAAAGTTTTTGTCCAGGCCATGTTGAAAGATTCCGTTTTGCTCTAGCTAGCATTACAGAACAATATAGCAAGTATCAAAGTAAAAGATTTTACTTTGAATCTTGAACTTCCTCTTATTTATCAACAAAGTGTTCTAAAATTTTGGGCAGTTCAAACCAAAGACAGATATTCTAGGAAGCAGAAATCTAGTTTCACAGAATTTTTGTGAACACTAAACCATATACATGAAAATTAGGATAATTTTATGCTTGTCTAATTAAAAAAAAAAAAAAAAAAAAAAAAAAAAAGGAAAAAGCTGTTTAATTTAAACAGGCGTCTTCCCATCAACCTAGTTCTCAATGGGGATAAATTTAGCATTTGACATAAGTGAAGACATTTAGGGTATGGTTTCTTAAAGCAACCACTGCTATTTATCTGCCCAGCTCCTTTTGACCTGTAGTACTTAACTCCCCTGGTACTTAAGAGAATTCTAATCTGTTTTTCACAAGTAAAATACTACAGAGAGTTTGAAAATAGAGACTACGAAAGAAAAAAAAATTAAAATATATGTTATCTTTGCCACAGACTGTAAATACTGCAATCATATAGTGTGGCACAGTTGATGATCTACTTTGGGAAAGTGTTAGCTTAACCCAACATTGTAACAATGGCGGCCCTGACAAAAGCATGCTTGTAAAGCATGTGACTATATATGTTCCTCTTAATTCAAGAGCTCACTTACATGCTGGTTGTATGTGAGTAAATCCGGTAGTACACACATGTTATAATATTATAGTTAGATGCATCCAGGTGAAGATGCATCCAGGTGAAGCAGTTATTGCTACAAGGTTCTTCAACTCTGATCATTTATTGACAATAAACCCATAAAGAAACAGAGCACAAAAGCATACGACAATCTATGTATTGCTCCATCTTCTTTTATGATCCATTTTTAGACAGGATTAACAGAGTTAGGCAGAGGCATTCTGACGTTTAGAAAGCTTATATTAATCCAGAATTGCTGCACCTCCTCGTGAACACTAGAAGGCGGAAAGCACCATTATCCAACTGCTTTTCTTGCTGTGTTTGCCAGTCTGGAAGGCTTTCCCTGGAGCTCTCTCAAATGTCTTTGGCTAGGCCTTCTCTGTGTCAATGTACCCTCACAGTACTAATCTGTTAGAAACTAAAATTCTGGTCAGCCTCTAGAATGAAACATATTAAGTGAGAAACAAGGATCACAATTTAATTTCCCAGAATCTGTCACAGAGAGCTAATGTGTAAACGTTACCACCCTCAAAGAGAAGAGTAAAAATAAAATCTGTGATTGCTAAGGATGAGAGACCAAGAGAAGACTGGTTTGAAGAGGAAAGGAAAAAGAGAAAGACACGAAAGAGAAGGAATGGTAGCAGGCAGACAAGTTGAGGTTAAGTTAACACAACCTAGACACACTAGAATTCTAGAAATATCACCTAAAAATAACAAAAAAATATATAAATTACTAATTTGTCTAAACCCTATCATCTAAAGCATGATGTTCAGTTCAGAGGCAATAATCAGATCTGAAATTAGTATCCACAGATTTTACCTCATCTTTCAAAATTGTAAGTTTTCCTTTTGTTCAGTAGGCACCCTCTAGGGCTTCTGCTTTTTCTGAACACTGAAGGTCTCAGGGCAGTTTCTGGAGGGAGGAATGCATACACTACTGCTTTTTGTCCTTTACCAGAATGTCTTCTAAATGCAGAATATGCACAATTTTGTATGTAGACTCATTGCATATTTAGGTATTCTATCTTTACTTGCCTTCCTGACACTTACGTGGCTTACACAATTAAAAACACCCTTAAGAGGTATAATAAAACTGTATTATTTCTCTGTTCACCTCCATGATAAAAGCTATGGTAGTGCATGCCAAGTGTTTGGGGATTTTTTCAATGAAAGACACTGTGTACTGCATAACAAGTGTAAAATATTATTATTGCTAGACAAAAGGCCTTTTTTTTCCCCAATGTTTCCATTAGCACTACTTTCAAATGTGAATTCATTTTATATTCTGTTATTTTCTCTTCCAACTGAATAGCCCCACTGTTCTGGCTCTTCTACATTTGTAAACTGAAGTGGAAGTCAATAATAAAGATGACTGAAACTGCTTGGCAAAAGAGTAAGGAAGGGAATTTTCTGTGAAAGCTGCATATCCACTGCTCTTCCAAACAAAACAAGAAGCCTATTTAGCTCAAACTTGCTGTCCCTGATCTTCAGTATGTTCGTGACATTCTCACCTCCCCTTCAGCAGAGACACTGCAGCAGGTCTTCACCCATTGTGCATAAACACAGCCTTTCAGTAAAACTCTTGCTCCTGTCCCTTGCCAGAAGGCGTGATCTATTTTAAGGTTAGGTGGAGGTAGGCACTAGAGAGCTGTTACAGAACTGTGACATCAGGAGTGGGAAGCTAATGATTTATGGTAAAAAACACAGAAGTGGTGCAGAAGAGCTTCAGAAATTCTTGAGAGCTCATCCAAAGGCACGCACAAAATAAGATTTGTACCCAAAGATTGACAAAGCTGCATACAACTTCCTTTCAGGAGGAAATGTTTTCTGTAGACATTGAATTTGGCTTAAAGATTGCCCCTCACAGTTTTTGCAGAATGAAAACCTAGGATCTGATACAAATAAAGGAAAATAATGGATTTCAAAGGGTTTTGTATCAACAATTTCTTACCTCTTGGTTTAAAGTAGATGACTTGTTTCCCAAAGGCACATTACTTTGTCAAGTGGTAATACCCGGCATGAGGAGTTTCAGGGAAGAGGACTGAAAAATGTTGCAAGATTGTGTGTGTATGTATGTGATTTTAACATCAAAATATGTTGTGGTAAACATGTACTTTGATACCTTTAAGAAGTCAGGTTTTAGGCAAGAGAAACAGTAATGTTTACATAAATGTGATAGGAAGCAGAACTCATGTTTAAAATACCCATAATTCAGAATAAGTAGAGCACACATGCAGCAATCCTCTGAAGTTTCACAAATTGCACTGTTTTCACTGTCTTTCCTTCTCTCCTACTGTGTGGTTTAATAACTTGTCTTTAATTGGACTATAAAGATATCATGTCAAGGACTGTGTTTTTCTGTGTATGTATGTACAGGACCTAGCACAGTAGTTCTTTGATCCTGCCTGGGACATTAAGGTAATACTTCAGAATAATCTGCACACTATTTTCAGAATATTATATACTCACCTGCAAAACTGGTCAGATAATGAATAGATTTGAATAATTTATTTTATGCAAAAGGTTCTAATTAATCAAATAAATTATGAGCAATTAATAATTTAAAAAATCTAACTGTAGGGAGTAATCTTTCACTTGCAGAGGAATGAACCAGATGACCCAAGATCTTTCCAATTTCTAATTCTCATCTCCTAGGAAATAAAAATTCTAAAAAGTCAGTGACAATTGAGATTTTTGCATAACCAAAACCTCATCTAAACTTAGGATTTTCCTGAAGGCAGAACAAATCATGTGAGAAAGGGCACCATGAAGTTTCCCTAGAGACCTGGAAAATGAAAACTGTGTGCCGGCACCTCCGAGGAGAATGTTTTTTCCTTGGTACATTTGAGAGAAGTAGCAAACTCAGGTTGTGTTCTTGTCCTCTCACCTCACACTGTAGCCCCATATGTAAGGTCTTTGCTCCAAAGCTCCGCATATAACAACCAAACCTGAAATTTTAACATGCTTGAATAAACAGCAGATGTTTCCCATACATATGCTAACATTCTTGAATTTTAGTGACCACAGTTTCACCCCCTGCCTTCGCTGACTTGGGAAAAACAAACAAACAAGTGCACAAACAAACAACAACAACAAACCACACAAAAAACCCAAACAAAGAACAAAAAAACACATTTCAAAATCTGCATATTTGATTGCTTCACAGAATAACGTATTTCCAAAGGTACCTTTTGAACACATTTGTTTGATGAATATGAGCAAAAGCATGATTTACTACTCATCAATACTGTCTGAGCAGAAGGCTAAATTTTCTGGAGTATATTATCTGCTGCAAATTATTCACTGAACTCTAGTCAGTCTCAAAATACCAAGCTTCTCTGTATCTGGACTTGGGGCTTAACCCATCTGACAGATAAAGCAGTTGAACTGTGCTGATGAGCTCCAAAGACAGCCAAACATCTGTCTCCATTTTGCTGTTGCACGTTCCCGACAGACATTTATGCATTAAGCCTATTTATCAGACAACACTTTGTCTAAGCCAAGATACAGTCAGCCATCATAACAGGGTATATAACTAATATGGGAATATAAATGATTGCTACTTTGATAAGATATTCATATCAGAATACAAGCATTGCCATTTGGCTTATCTTCAATACGGTCAGACATTTTTTATCATTTATAAACAAGGTCTCTCATAAGAGTGATATATTCACAGTTATGCAGAATGTCTCCTCCCTTTAGGGTTACAAAAGCGAGATAGTGCTGTTCTGTGCTCTAGCCCCAGACTTACTTTCATCCTGTTTTTCTGCAAGTACAGAGCATTGCCTGTTCCCTGCAATTGTGCATTCAGTGAGTACCTCACATAAAACAATGAACTTTTAAACATTCCACTAATGTTAGTTACAGAAAAAGATTGCAGCAGTGTCCCCACCCCCAGCTCCATTATGCATACATATTTTTATTTAAGATGTTAAACAAAGACTTTGAGGAAAAGATGGGTGCTCCTATTGAAGAAGATATCCCATGGTGTATTTCTCATTCTTTTCAGCAAAGGCATGGCACAATGCACTGGTGGTTTGGTGATGTTAGTATTACTCAGCCTTGAAATAAGGCTCTGTTTCGAAGTTACAAAGATAGTTTGATATTAGAAGAAAGTTAACATGGCAAAGACTCCATCTTTTGGGACCATTATAGTACACTTACAAGCAGATTGACAACAAGTCTATTCCAGGACCGCGATTTGCATCTCCAAGTTTTGAATGAAAACGGCCATCTGCAAAAACCTTCAGGTGATACTGGCAAAAGTTCTGAGGACAAGTTTATATCAGTCTAGAAATTCGCTTAAATGTGAGGCCGTCAGTTCAAATTTAATTTCTTCTGTTTTCCTCTTAAGACAACAAATTTAGTTTCCAAAGGACTGTAATACTTCAGTCTAACTAAAGCATTTGGGCTTCATGTGGGGTAAAAACGGCATATGCTAAGTAGAAATTGTTGATGATTCTCTCATGTATGAAACCTTATGAAAGTTGGATATATTAACCATATTAATTGCATTTCTTGTTTATTTTACTGTGGGTTTTTTCTTTTTTTTTTCATGTTAAGTTCTAAAACTAGTGTTGGGAAAGTATATGTAAGTTTCACAGAAAAATATCCATATAATAGGAACTAGCAAATTAGGAGCTGAAGAAAATTTCCACCTAGAAGTCACTATTATGACAATTATTTTTTTTTTTTGAAAAATACTCATAGCGAAATGAACTGGAAATAAATTGAAATAAATATAAGCAATGAAAATCATAAATCTGGACGATAGTAGTCAGAGATTAAGATGTGGGAAGTTAATAGGTTAGAAAAGAAAGCAATCCCATTTAAAGCCTTTTATAAGCAATGAAAAGAACATTTTCTTTTTAATTTTGCCCTAGTCAATATATGAATTGAGACAGAATTTAGAAGAAATAAGTGAAATGTCTGGACAAACAACTCAGAAAATATACAAAGAGCATATATTGTATCAAGAGCAGGCTAGAGAAGGAGGAACAATTGCTAGAGAGTAAAAAAAAAAAGAAAGAAAAAAAAGTTCCTTTTCTATTTGTAAATTTACAATTAATGAAATAAATAGTCATATGTATTAAAAATAGAAAAAAAAAAAACAACCAACCGCAAAAAACCCCCCCCTTTGGAAATAACATTACACAGACACTACTTGAAATGTACTAAGGGATTTCTAGAATTTGTATGTTAACAATACATTTTATGCAAATCATATGTTTCATAAACACCATTCAGAACACTCCAAGCATTGTATTGCAGAAATTCTTAGTTTGGAATGGAGATTTACAGTACAGTACTTCGAGGTTTACCTGAAATAATGCTCAAAATAATTTTTAGAATAATTCGAACTTACTACAGATGTGAGTTTTATTACCTCCTACAATTGTTATTACAATTTTTTTTAGTTGCTACAACTCTGAGTTCTGTGAACAAATAAGTGTAACACAAACAATCATGTGATTAATAATACAAACATGCAGGCATTTTAAATTTTCCTTTGCTTGGGTGTCCCTCCATTTTACTAACTCAGTGTTTAAAAGCTTGGGAAATTGCATATACTAAGATAAACGACCAGAATATATTTCACATTAAAATTGCTGACAATGCATAAAAATAAATAAAAACAATACATATTAAAAAAAAATCTCCTCAAATTCCAAAATGTAGTTTAAATTTAATATTAATTCTATAGGTCTATCCAATCAGTTTCCAAAATGAGTTTCACAGAACTGCTGCTAATATAGTCCCTAGGTTTAAATGAAGGGGAAAAAATCTAGAGGAAAAAAAGCACCATGAATACAGTATTCCCGCACAAATTATAGCTGAACATCAGGCATTAAACCTTCAGGGCAATCTATGCATCTTTTTAACACAAACTCAGACGGGCTTGTCTGGAAACACTAAAAGCACTTGGGCCAAGAATGTCAGCATTAAAAATACAGAAGTGGCTGGAAATGCTGTTGTGTGTCAACCTTTATTTGTCCTTTAAACCAAGAAAAAAGAACAAATGTATGCCTGTAGGCCAAATGCAGAAGGTTGTTTTTTTGTCTTTTTTTTTTCCTCCCTCCAACTTATATGAGATTTGTACAATGAATTGTAATAGAAGGTTCGGATGACAAAAATTACAGTGGTATAGCCAAGAAAAATACCCATGGGGCTTTCTGCTTCCCTTGTGCCCGGCCTGAACTATCAGATCAGCCTTCTGGACTCAAATGCAACACTGTCAATAGGAATACATCATCTTTTTTGTGGTGTAGAAGAGCTGTCGGTTGCAATTCCCATTATTCCAAGGCCAGGATTTTCCATTAGTGTAGCCACCTGCTGGGTTTCTCTACTCAGGTTTAATGGAGTCTGAATTTGAATTTATCACCATCTGTGGGAAGACAGGAAATGAGAGGAGCATCACTAATTCCTTTCTTTATTTACTAAGCATAAGCATAATCTTTATAAGGAGATAGGCAGAAGCAGCAGTGATCAGGGAGACAGAGAGAATATTTTAACTTATATTGACATCAGAGTCCCAGACCAAGAAAAATGCTGTCTGTTTCTCGGCCAATCCAAGCAACAAAAACAATGATTTAATTTCCTCTGTAATGTTGTATCAAAACGTGCAGGTATGGGATACTTTTTCATTTTTTGCTTCCAAGGAGGTCTCTGAAGATTTAGTAATTTAAACTATTTAAAAAAATAATTAATTAAGGGCTTGGAATGTGAATAAGTTCCCAGGGAGAGTTAAGAACGCCAAACTATGTTTGTTTATTAAAAGAAAGTTATAAAATCTTCAGTGTACACATTTTGTTCTCGTTCTCTCCTTTCAACTGAACTGTTCAGTGCAAGGGCAACATGAAGACCTCAAAAAATGTAACAAAATGCAGAACTTCTGTATTAACACGAAAAGGATTTTTTTTTTTTTTTAAATTTTAGAATAACCAAACCAGATAATATTGAAGTAATTTCCTGCCTAAATTTAACAATAAAGACGGTTTATGTTGTTTTGATACAGCACTGCATCTCAGTTTGGAGTCACCACTGGGCTAGGAACCACAATTCCAATTCACTTAAATGTGTAATTTGTTGCTCCTGCCCACTAAGGTCGAGATCTATGTGCATCTCCTGTTTGAACTTGATAGTTGATGCTTTGAAGTGGGCAGAGGAGAATGAGAAAGTTTAAAGATGTATATTTTTTTAAATGTTATATGATACCCATCTGTACTTGTCAAAAGAGTGCTGACATCCAGTCTGCGTTTGCGAAGGGGATGCCACGAGTTCAAGCCTTTCTCATGAATTTTGCTCCATGCTTGTAATCTTTAGATTTACAATCTTGAACTTGTGAAGCTGCCCTCTTGTCATGTGGATCAACAAAAGGAGTTTGAGGAACTTAGATAATTTAAAGGAATGTTATTTATCACAGTGAGGAAACANGTGTTTTTTTTTTCTTTTAAACTAACTAAATTCTTCTCTCAGATGAGTTTTGCACAATGTGATGTGACAAATCAAAAAGGTTTCAAGTTGTCTGTTTCTAGTGAAAATCAACTGACATTGAGTCCATAATGAGGCAGAAGAAAAAACAATTTTTTTGATTGCTTGATGAGTGAACAGGATGGTTTAGCTTCCCTTGTTTCGTTACCAATTTGTGATTTGTGGGAGACCAGTTGGTCTTGTCATACCAGCAAATGTAACATGGCTAATAATCCTGCCATAGTTTGCTCTGAAGACTAAGATTAGCCACACAAATGACTATTGATCATTTTTTTATGTTTTGGTTTAGTTATGTTTATCTTCCATCCTTGTCTTACAGCCACTGTGGAATTAGTTAGGGTTAAAAATCAATAGTGAAACACTAGTATGTTCATGTTGTTCAAATGAAAGCTTTCTCATTAAATATTATTAATTGCCTTTGACCATATGCAGTTCATCAGATTCTGCAATGATCTTTGAGTTGCTGGGCAAAGTTTTCATTCAAAAATATGAAGAATCTAACATGATAGTAGGAAATAGATACATAGCTTTGCAGGGCAAATTCTAATGAAAATCCTTCTTACTAAAGGCTTCTTTTGTTCTTGATTTATTAAAGCAGAATTCTCATGAAAGTTTTTCACCTGACTTCAAGTACCCTGCCTATCAGATATTGAAGGGCAGGTTTTATACTTCCTAGGGACAGGAATCTCAGTGACCTCCAGTATCTTTGTAGAGCTGGACTTGGATGTTTCACCCTTCAGCATTCCACAGAAGCCTTTTTATTAGTGAATTATTTTTTATTTACTTCTAGAAACAAAAGGAGGTGAGGATACAAACATTATCTATTAATTGGCTGAAGAATTTACCACACATGTTGGGCATCTTACTGGTAACTGACAGTGCACAAGTGTGTAGGTTTTGATCTAGCACCACTCAGAATCCAAAGACCTAGGGATTTTTTAAAGGCTTTGTGTACATACGTAAGGTTCAGAATCCCAGCCTGCAGCAGAACTGTTTGCCTGAACTTTAGTATCACAGAAGAAAAACAACTAAGCAGAAGACAGCAAACTAAATGAGTAGTTAACTGCGGCTTGCCTGTTCTGTATGATGTCACACATATGGTTATGGTTATTCATACTGAGGGTGGCAACTTTAGTGATTCAAGACTAACACAAGAAAATCTGTCAGTTCTAGTTAAACAAACATTGTTATTACCTCAGGTCAAGCAGATGGAGGGCAAACTTCTCTGTTGGATTCTGCTGCTCTTTAATTAATGTCCACATTTGTTATGTCAACATGATGCACCAAGTTGGGTTTAAAGGTTTGTTTTATTCCTCACACAAATGCCTGTAGAATTGAATTTTTACATTCTAAGAGCTGATCCGGTAACTGGAGACTTGAGATGGATGAAGATTTCTTCGGTCACCTTTTGGAAGAAAACAGTTAAAAGAAAATTGTTTAATACTTCAGTAATATTTCTTACGTACCCTTCTCCTGCTTCCTCTTTTTCATGGCATGAGTGTTTAACACTTTATTAGCAGCAGTTTGCTCATCAACAGGCCTTTGCAATGGGGAAGGAAGATATTTCTTTGTATCTAAATCAACATTTCAGTGATAGAGAAATAAATGGACTAGTATAATTTTGCAATCAGTAAAACCTTTTGTTTCATTTTGTTCTAGAGAAGAAGAAAAGAACATAAAGAGCTGTATCTTGTGGAACACTTCCTTGGAACATTCTTTCTCCGTGCAGAAATTGTAAAATAACAACAGAAAAAGGAAAAAAAAAATAGTAATTGCAACATTTTTTCTAAAAATGTTTTTCCATTTAAGATACACAAAAAAAAAAAAAAGGGGGGGCAGGGAGAGAAAAGGTAAAACAGCTGAACAAGCTGTTTTGTCATTGGAATCCTAAGAAGCAAAAGTCATTGGAATCCTAAGAAGCAAAAGAAAAAAGAATCTATTGGCAGTTGCCAAAACAATAAACGAAGAAGACTGATGCTTCATTGAAACAGAAAATAAATATAAAAAATCTGCATAGTGTGATATTCTTTCTTAAACAGTTGGCAGACCCATGTTTACTCCCTAGAAAACAGTTTTTTATGATGTTTGTAAGCATTTAATATTGCAAGTTTGTTACATTTATAATGAAGACATTTTCTGGCAACTGTTCAGTAGCATTAAGGAATTATGTGTCTTGTTTTTTTAATGACTTCAGTAAGGCTTAGTCTCCATTGAATGGTTGTAAAACTTGTCTTCAGAAGGGTTGCTGTGTGGATTCCCTGGAAAGGGACTGTACACTGGCTATGCAGGACAATCGTTTCACCTAAAGTGTATTCTTGGACAGAGCTCTCCAAATGAAATGTGTATTGGAAAGTGATCCATTGGAAGTAAGCAGTGGCCCTTTGCATTTGGTCAGTGTATCCTGCAAAAGAGGAAAAAAAAAAAAAGTTTTTTCTCATGTATTCATCAAAATAATTACTTCCCTTTATTATTTGTTTTCTTGTATTTTTTCCACCCTCCATGTTCCTCACCAAAAAAAAAGGAAAAAATAAAAATGGAACTTTAGAAGGTCAGATATAGCTGTCACAAAACCACTGATTTGTATACATTATACTAATAAATCTCTTAATGTATACATCAAGAATTTATTTACATACACATCTATAAATCAAGGTTTAGTAAAAGTATATATTTTTCAAAACATTAATAAATAATACAAATGTTCTTTATGGCTGTACTCTAATATAACGTTTTATTTTGTTTACGTATACTGTTGTTACACTCATTTCCATTCACTTCTTATCTGTAATATTCTGCTTTGAAAATGAAGAAACTTTCCTGATAAGAGCAGGATTGTTTTTGTTGGAAAGGAAGAGAAAAATCACTTCAAGTTTGGAGTGGAGTCACAGGACAGTAAACAGAAACAGACACTTGCCAGTTCAAAGAGATATGGCTTAACCATTACATATTCTGCTACAGAAACCTGAACAAAAGCATGACAGACTAATTATATTAAAAAAAAAAAAAAAAAGAAGAAGAAATTCCATTTGAGATTATTTTTAATGATCCTGCAGGTTGACTGACTTGAGAAGTTGGCAAATTTCCAACTTGGAAGTTTGCAAACGTAACACCTATCTACAAGAAGGGCCGGAAAGAGGATCTGGGGAACTACAAACCTGTCAGTCTGACCTCGGTGCCAGGGAAGGTTGTGGAGCAAATCATGCTGAGTGATATCACATAGCACATACAAGAAAACCATGTCGTCAGGCCCATTCAACATGGGTTTATGAAAGGCAGATCCTCTTTGACCAACTTGATCTCCTTCTATGACCAGGTGACCCACCTAGCAGATGAGGGAAAGGCTGTGGATGTTGTGCGCTTAGACTTCAATAAAACATTTCACACTGTTTCCCACAACATTCTCCTGGAGAAGTTGGCAGCTCATGGCCTGAATGGGCATACTCTTTGATGGATAAAGAACTGGCTGGATGGCCGGGCCCAAAGAATTTTGGTGAACAGAGGCAAATTCAGTTAGCAGCTGGTCACAAGTGGTCTTCCCCAGGACTCAGTATGTGGGACAGTTCCGTTGAATCTCTTTATCAATTATCTGGACAGGGGGATTGAGAGCACCCTTAGCAAGTTTGCAGATGACACCAGGTTGGGCAGGAGTGTTGATCTGCCAGAGGGTAGGAAGGCCATACAGAGAGAGCTGGACCAGCTGGATCATTGGGCTGAAGCCATTTGTGTGAGGTTCAACAAGGCCAAGTGCTGAGTTCTGCACTTGGGTCACAACAACCCCAGGCAGCACTACAGGCTCAGGGAAGAGTGGCTGGAAAGTTGCCTGCAAGAAAAGGACCTGGGGGTGTTGATGGATAGCTGACTTAATATGAGCCCGCAGTGTGCCCAGGTGGCCAAAAAAGCCAACAGCATCATGGCTTGTGTCAGGAATAGTGTGGCCAGCAGGACTAGAGAAGTGATTGTACCACTGTACTCGGCACTGGTGAGGCCCACCTTGAATCCTGTGTTCAGTTTTTGGCCCCTCATCAGAAGGAAAAGATTGAGACATTAGAGAGGTTGCAGAGGAGGTGACGAAGCTGGTGAGTGGCCTGGAGCACAAGTCTGATGAGGAGCAGCTGAGGGAACTGGGGCTGTTCAGCCTGGAGAAAAGGAGGCTGAGGGGAGACCTTGTCACTGTCTACAACTACCTGAAAGGAGGTTGTNAACAGGCTGCCCAGGGAAGTGGTGGAGTCACCATCCCTGGAGGTGTTTAAAAGGCGTATAGATGAGTTTCTTAGGGACATGATTTACTGCTAGAGTAAGTTATGTTTGGACTTGATGATCCTGAGGGTCTCTTCCAATCACAATGATTCTGTGATTCTATGAGAAATTCAAATATAGACCTGAAGTCATTAGTAATCTTTGCTATGTAGACAACCCCTTTCTGCCAGTTTTCCAAAACAAGCACTTCACAGCAAGAAAAACTTTTCACTTCATTAGCTGCCTTATCCCTGGATTTGAACAATATGAGGTATAAAAGAAATAACTGTTGTCCTAACAGTCCAGTGAAAATTCTATACAGTAGAAATCTGGTTTGGACCTAGAACAACCTTCTTAGCAGATGAGGTTGTATTGAAAAAAATTATTTTGAAGAGCATCTCTTTCTGTATTTGAGTTCCCTCATTTCCACTGTGAATAGCCTGTATCGTTTTTCCCTGGTTCTTCACTAGGACATCCTGCACAGTTAGTCCTATGTGATATTTACTAACTTATTACCTCCATACACCTTTAGTCCATATTTACAATTTGGCACACACCTGCAATAAATTTCTGTATTCTTAGGTTCCACTTTGTTATTGAAGTCTCTCAGACTCAGCAATATACCCATTCTGGTTCCCCTGGCCAGACTCTGGTCTGCAGTTCCTGGCCCCACTGTACTTTTATCTCTGCTGTCAATCATTCTTGCCAGCTCTGGTCAGCCCTATTTATCTACTGTTTTGTATAAGAGAGAAGGGGAATGGAGGGAGGCAGTTTGCACTCTGCTTCCCTTTGATTTGTTCTAGCTGGCAAGTGTCTTTTCAAAATCTGTGTGTCCTGGCATTAGGTTGCATTAGGGAACTAAACTGAGGATGTAAGGAAGAACAGAGATTTCCAGGAGCATAATTTTACTATTAATTCCAGCATGAAGTCCTAAGCTTGGGACATCAAATAAACTAAATGTTTAAAAGGAGTGAGTAAAGAGAACGAAAATGTAGTTCCTACCCATGGTGCCTTGAAATGTCATTGACCTTTGTCCCAAAAGTTTAATAATAGCATGGTATTTGGTGATACTGTGACATTTTTGATTGCAGGAGTCATAAAATTTTCCAGAGTCTTTAGTCTAACTACTCTCCACTTTCTGGTCATCACAAGCTGTAGTATCTTCTCATATTTGAAAAAGCATGTGGAAGACTCTGCAACTTTGACATCATTACTATTTCATCTATTTCTAATGTACAGAAGATGGATGTCCAATAGGTTTTCCAGACACTTGTCATAGAAATTAAAAAAAAAAAAAAAAAAAAAAAAAAAAAAAAAAAAAAAAAAAAAAAAAAAAAAAAAAAAAAAAAAGAAGAAAAAAAAAAGAAAGAAGTAAGCAGGAATGAACAAAATCTATGTGAGATTATATCCCCTCTAGTTACAGAAAGGGAATAAAACTGGCTTTGCAATGTGACATTTAAAAGATGGCTCTGATAAATTAGAAGGCAGCATTTTGCAGTACTGAAGCTTCTGGAGCTTCCTCTGGTGACCTTGCCACTTAATGTCTCTGATGTCTCTGTTTCAGCTTCTCTCCTCCAAGAGCTATTAATATTTGCACCAAGCTCTAAAGTCTTTCAGCATCCCTCTATGAAGAACCCAGTTCACTCCTGCCATTGCAACATTGTTCAAAATTTGAACAAATAGCTGCACATGCCTTGTTAACTTTGCCTAGCTTGTTTTCTTCCAGCTGCGTAGTTAAAGGTGTTCGGGAGAAGTGATAGCACTCATACAGAGAGGTGACTTGAGAAATCTGTCAACACAAGGTGAGATGTCAGCCAGTCCCTCCTTTAGGATCACTTGTGAAACTTTGAAGATCAAATGAAATAATATTTTTTATATTAAAGTTTCAGATATTTCTTTAACTCTGGTATGCTATACGAAGCACACACATCTATACACAGTATCTTAGGTGTTTCTACTGACTGAAAATACCAATACAGATCAGTAGCATCTCAATAAATATTTCAAAAGGCATTTGTTTTTATGTGTTCCCTCTAGTAAAGTTATTACATTTGACCAGAAAAATGTCATGGTATATTAACTTGCCTTTGTAGTTTAACTATGTTGAATTATGAAGCTAAATTAGAATATCCAGGTATAAAAGTTAAGGATATAAATCCTATCTTTAGTGAAATTTCAATACACCTTTCACAAATGAGCCATCTTCATTATGTATTCTTCACACCTGTCTGTGTGTTCTGTCTGTTCCACTTTCTCTGTTTTTCCTTCTGGGAATATTTTCCTTCTAAGCAATAGAAAATAAATTAATTTTCATTTTACAGCAATAAACATAATATAGCTCATTTAATCAAACAGATCTAACTTGTTGTTGCTAAGGCCACAAAACTCCAACATACATTCCGTATTGTTAACTTATTGGTGAGCTATTTAAAATTATTTAAAATGTTAATTTTAATAGACATAATATTCCTTGAAATATTTTTAACACAGCTCAGTTAATTATATTTCAGTTAAAAATTTGCTACTGCAATTCTGAAATTCAGTAATTACATCACTAAAAAGTCTTCGGTTAGAAACAGGGATTTTAGATCAATACATTACACAGACTCCGAGGGAGAGGATTCTACCTTAAAGACCAAAGAGCCTGTGCAATAAAAATCATTAAGGGAAGAAATCAGAGCCTAAGTACTCAGACAGCAGCCTATGGAATTCATAATGGGAATAGAGGAAGACATCTGTGCTTAAAGAGAAAGTGGACGTAAAGAGAAATACTGGACAAGTAGAAAGATGATATGTTTGGTGAGTGGAGGCAGTGGATTCAACACTATCAAAAAAACAATCTGCTGTACTACAAAATTTTGCTAAACCCATATTTTATTTTGTTTTGTTTTTTTAACCACCATGAGCGTGTAAACACTAGATTTGTGCTTATATTTTTTTTGAAAAACAGATAAAGACAAAACTATGTTAAAGCACCATACACCAAAAACCGGGAGGCTGAGAAGCTGCTGTAGGTAAATTTGCTATATACAGCAAGAAATGCAGGAAGGCGAGAGGGCAAAGGAAGAATATAAAGATATAAAAAAGGCAATTAGGAAATAGTAACAAGTACAGAAGAAAACTGAAAAGTGGAACTCTAAAAGGTGGATAACTCATCAAAACAACATATTTGAAGCAAAAATAGGTGGATATACTGCTCTCTCACTAAGTCTGTCCGTCACACACACGCACACACACACAAAAAAAGGAATTTTAATCTTTAGCCTTTTCCACAGTTAATTCCTGTCCTGACTGACAGAACTACTCACATGTTTTTACCCCTACTTTTTGGCAACCAGCCGCACCCAGCAAATATTTATTCACATCATAATTAAAGTCCTTTCTGAAAACACTCTTGCAGAACTTAATGTTACACATGCTTTTTCTGACAAGTCATTTTCTAAAGGCAGTCCAGCAAATGCCCTTTCTTCTCACAACGTAAATTAATTGAATTTGCTCATTCATTTGGGGGGGGAGGGGGCAGAACAGGGGTGGGGAAGAGATAAATTATGGTACCGTTATACCCTGAACACAATCTTTGAAATAAACCACAAGAAGTGGAAGCAAGTTCAGAAGACAAGTAGTTTGGTATTTGAGGTTTCCAGTGCAGTTCTTAACGTGCAGATTGTCATAAATTGTTCTACCCTTTGAATCACTTTCTCAGCATGAATTTATTCAAAACAGTCTCTGCTGAAAATCTTAAATTGTTTACAATGATCATTCTTTGAAGCACAATGTAGTATGAAATGGTTTGATCTGCTGTGACCATGGTAGAGACTTCCAAGCAGCATATGTTATAGAGTTGCAGTAATACAATAACTATGAACAAACAAAGCAAACCTTACCATAGGGACGACTGCATCCACGCTTGGAACTGTATCACCTAAAATTGCTATCTGAACAAGAATATTTGGGCAGAATAAACCTTATTTGCAAACAAACTACCCCATGATAAAACGTATTATTGTTAAAGTCAATGTGGTATATGTGCCATGAAGCCCTCTACATGCTAGCAGGGAAGAGAACTTTTAAGGTAATTTGCCCTCCTAAGGTGTCTATGCACTTCCAAAGGAATACATTTTCCTTTCTATTTTCAGTTGAAAATATTTTAATTACTTTCTATGGGTATTTACAAAGAATCTCTTGCCCTAAACCAGAAGTTTTTCCTCCTTGATTTCTGAGAGTAGTGGCAACACACAAGTTCACTTCCCTGTAAGAGAAAGCCTTAGTTGCACTTGCAGCTGTATTTCAGTGGGCCATGGGAGGGAATGGTAAGAGTTTGTCTGTCTACGCGCATTGATCAGCAGAACTAGAACTTCCTAGGCTTGAACTGAAGCATGTTATAGCTTAATTTATGCTATGTGAACTGCATTTTCAAAGAAAATGTATTTGTGACTTTATTGCAATAATCAAAAAGATATATAGTTATAATGCAGACCTTAAAATCTCAGTCAATTAAGGTCAACAATGTAGAAAAATAAAAGTTTACAAGCTATGACACATCAGTCTTTGCAGGACTCTTTAATGCAATGTCATGTGGAGAAGTAGATAAATGTGTTTTGGAACACAGAGAGCTATAAAACAGCCTATACATTTTTTTTTCCTTTCCAAATTATAGAAGGACTTTACATTAGTACTTCGAGTGCCTGGAGCTTGATTAAAAGATTAAAAAATCATAAAAACAAAACCAAAAAAAACCCAGAAATCGTATTATAGCAAGACTGTTCCATCAGGTAAGACAAAACATCAAATCAAAGCGACAGAGGGAACAAATTCCCCAATCTATTTTAGAGCAACCATCCCCTGCTGCTATTACCGTCCCCCAATAGATGAAAAAATAAGGTATGTTCACAGACATCACCCTAATGTTTGGAATAAAGTGCCATTATCTACTAGACTTACTTTTGTTATTTAGGAATTATTGACTAGGACTACAAATTTTCTTTTGAATGTTTATGGGGTTTTTTTGTTGGGTCTTTTTTTGTTTTTGTTTTTGTTGTTGTTGCTGTTGTTGTTTTTGTTTTTTGTTTGTTTGTTTTTTGTTTGGTTGTGGTTTTTTTTTTTTTAACACAGAACCGCCTACAAACAGAGGCCAGAAAGAACACCTGAGCTATCTCCTGCTGTGGGTGGCTCTCTGGAGAATCCTCTCTCTTCAACTTGAGAAGCAGCCTTGTGACCACAGCCAGCTAATTTAACTAGCATAGATCGGTATCTAAAGTTGAAGGATGCAAATACTCTCTTAAATCCTGTACTAACAATTAAATTAAAGTGTGTTATCAGGGTCTGCTATGAAGGCAGCATGCAGCCCTTGTTTGTTCCTTCTTTTTTCCCCGCATAAAAGAAGGAGTTTTATTAAAATACTGTAAAGGATGTTTAAACAAATCTCTTCTGTGTCAGTTGACTTAGGTTTGCATTTATACACTTTTCACCAAAAATGTAACAGTGTAATGGATTTTTACTTCCAGTTAGGCCCAAAATAAAAGATGCCCCTTAAAAATAGTTTTTATCCCTCTAATACAGCCTTCCCTTTTGAATGTTTCCTTTAAAGCAGTTTTGTATTCTTTTCTCTAACTCTCTTCTTCATATATTTCCTTTTACTTTCTGGCATACTTTTCCATTCCATTTGCAAAACGTTTTGGTCGTTCAGTTTTCTTCAGCCTAGCATTCTGTTGAAAGACCTTTGTCAACCAAATATAGAAGGCTCCATGTTCGGCTTATTTTTCACCACAAGACAGTACTATATGTTCTCCCCAAAACTCAGAAACTTTTAAATATATTCCATTTGTCTATGTTCTCTTGCCAGTGCCTTCAATCCAGGGTGCTCAACATTTTACAGATATATATAATTCAACCAGTTTCACTACTTGCACCAATCTCCTTTTAAATATTTGTTGTCATTACTGAGGTTATTGAACTCTGAAGAGCTTCTGTTTTTTTTGTTTTGGTTTGGGTTTTTTTTTGTGTTTGTTTGTTTGTTTAGGTTTTTTTGGGGTGTTTTGTTGTTGTTTGTTTGTTTTGTTTTGTTTTGCTTTGGTTTTTTCTGTGAAGTTTTTTTTCCAGGATGTTCTGTGTTTTTTCTGCATCAGTTCTATGCAATGGCAGAAAGACCCCCCTGAATTCACTACCTAAAAATAGTTATAATATCCCACAATGACAACCGAGTCTACAGCAGTACCCACACACATCAGCACACATTTTCGCCCTTGGAGTCCTAACTAAGCACAAACTTGGGCCAACGGCTATGGGAAGGTTTCATTCCTCATCATGTGACCACAGAGCAAATAGATCCAAGTATAAGCTGAGCTCAATGCTAGAATTGCAATCAGCCCAACCTTAGTATGCTTTTTGGAGACAAACATGAAGTCATTGTGCTTTTTCAAATGACGATCTCTTCCTCCCCATGTTTCCTGCACTTTCTCTTCTGCTGTATCCCAGTCAGGCTTTATGTGTTGTGGTTTGGTTTTGGTGTGGTTTTTTGTTCTTTTGTTTGATTTGGTTTGGGTTTTACCACATTAGACTTTGGTTAGAAGTCTTGAGCAACCAGGGTGTTAGAAAAGGTAGAGGACAACATAAATTTATAGTAGATGTATAGGTTGTGTTATTTTGGACTTCCAAAGCACACACATTCTATTCTGCAAGCATATATACTATTTGTTTTTATTATAACTGAGTGCATGTGTGAGAAAGGGACAGATGTATTTTTCCCACATTCTTGAACAGATTTTAAATGAGCAAGTTTATCACTAGCCATACTCAGTCTGTACTGAGACTCGTCTATCCTACCAACTACAGCTAGAAGATAAGTCTTGAAGACTGCAATACATTTTGCCTCTTCAATGAAAAATAAAAAGCATTCAGAAATGGACTAGATTGTTCTTTTTTAGGGGAAGAGCTATGCAAATAAAATTAGAAAAAAATACAACTATCAGTAAAATATTAGATTCCAAATATTCCTCAGTCAAATATCTTTTGATTGCCACAGCTTTATACTAATGACAACTATGTATACTAGGGGAAAGAACGTACAGAGAAGAAATAGACTGTTTAGGCTCAGATTTGTTTTGTATCTTATTTAGTGTTCTAACTATTCAGCTACAGTTGGATCTGTTTATAAACACACAGACAGAGGGATAGAAAGATCAGGGCTTCCTAAAATGCACAGAACAAGTGGCAGCATGTATAAAGTGAAGTTTTCCTGGAATACTGTCAGTATGACACCATGTATTCTAGTTCTCTGCAAGTGCAGTTCTTTTTGTCAGCTAAGCGCAAATATGGCATTTGTGTATGTACCTTCTTTGATTGGATTATGAAACATTTTATTTGCATTTTTGGTCAAAATTCACATTATTTACCTACCATTTAAAATAATATCATAGTAGTTCCATAATAGCAGAATGATTCTTTATGTATTCAAGTTTGATTAAACCGAGTTCCAGACAGAACGATTAAATCAGACTGTGGATGAAAACTCCAGAAAATTATTAATTTTGTAACCATCCTTACACAGGTTATGTCCTGGGGTTTTACTATAAAGGACAGTAAGTTACTTAAAATGAAGAAGAAAATTAGAAGAATGAAGTAAATTATTTAGTTAATTATATATGTCTGGATTATTTCCCACACAAAACCAGAAATTATAAAAATAATTAAATAGTTGCTCTTCATTCACAGAGGTGATCTAATTTCTCAAGCACAAAAGAACGTTCATCTCACATCAGAAGAAAAACAGCATTACATTTTCCTCTGATACAATGTAAAAACTCTTAAATGCTCACTTAACCAAATTCTGTGTAGAAGTTGTTATATATCCTCTTTCCATGGACTGACTATTTTTCTCCATCTTCATATACAGCTTTAATTATGGGATTTGCATATCTTCTAGTCTGTAGTGGGTATCTTCATGTATTGATTACTATTTTGCATGTTGTCCACCACCACTGATTTTGAAGCCTTGTGCAATTATGTTTGTGTTTGAAAACACACGTAACAAGAAGGCATATGTATTATATTTTAAAATAACAACAACAACAACAACAACAACAACAACAAAAAACCACAAAGAAAAGTTTCCGCTTATTATTGCTCAAAATAAAATCCTCCATGCAGTAGCATTACACTGTGTTTTTCAGAACATCCCCTTCATAATAACAGAAAGACAGATTTCTGTACCTTTAGTAGGAATATCAGATTGATGAGAATGTTTTTTCTGTTATCAAAACTTTTGAATTCCTTGTCTGGAAATTACACTTCCTGACACTTAAGATATGTATCCAAAAAGGATAGTCAATTTAAGTAATTTTGTCTTTTTCTCTCAATGTACAAGGTCATTAATTGCTATTGGGACCTTCATAAACCCTAGTCTGCTGATGGGGTGAGAACTCTATTGTTAAATGTATTATGGCAGGGCTGTCTTCGGAGATTGCCTGCTTGATTGCTTTGTAAAGGCCCAATGGCACACAGCAATTAAAATCCATAGACCTTTATAACCCTACTGATGTTTTATGGGCCTTTTTGTGTCCTTCCTTGTGGTTTACCATTTGTGTGCCTCCCAGTGGATCTTCTTTTCAGAACTCGAAGTGGGATTCTTTTTCCGGAGTGATAAAGCTAGTTATACATCATGTGAAAGGTTAATGACTATTTTCAAAAAGAGCATATGTTTAATGTCATAGGGTGAAAGTTATAGTAAAGAACAATTAAGTAAAATCACTTCCTATTTTCTCATTCTCACAATATTTATATACTACTACTTATGCACAGTCCATTCAGTTGATAAGTCACTGGATGATTTAAAACTGTTTAATTAATTTCAAAATACAAGTTTAACTTCTTAAGCAGAACTAAATCGTTGTCTTTTTCTGTGAGTACCTATATTCATATGGAATGAGAAAATGTCAACTCCAGAGTGTGACCCTCAATATCTGCTGCCATATGAATGTCTCTTCAGTAAGACAATTAAAGCAGTATATGGAAATAATATACAGTAGTGGACCCATGAAGGACTTCCATTTTCAGAAGTTATATAGCTCCATATTGCCTCATTTAAATGTTTTCCCTTGGTCTCTGTTAACAGTGGACTAATCAATGCAAGTAACAAAAACCAACCGTCCAGCGAATGAGAACCATCTTTTTGGCATGCCTGAGGTCTCATGGACAAAAGATCCTGTCAATAACACTTGAAATCTTTGGTACCATAACCAATGAAGTGTACAATCTTTACCACTACTGATCCTCACATTAAAAAATAGCTATTATTGTGATTTCTCATGAGATATTTGCATCATGTTTTCAAGGAGAGGAGAAATGACTCGTAAAATTCAGTATGGAATAGCCATTAACTAAGATAGCACCTGTGATTTAATAGAATGTAAAATGCTTACCTTTAAAGGGAAATAATTAAGAATTTCCTGGAGATCTCATAAAACATATTTTTCAATTCATTTCTGCATGTGACAGAATAGGTGCCTTCAGATAACCAAATTACCCAACAATGCTTGAATTCTAAAATGACACATAGGTAAAGATTGATAGAGTGGTAGAAAAAGGGATAAAGATGGGACAGGAAACAAATCAGCCAGTAACCTATTTTTAAAAGGCTTTTTTATAATGCAATTTGAACTACCAAAGACAATTATATTTTGGTGCCTAGTAAATTAGAACAGTATATCTATATATGCATTTCTATTGAGAGAAAGAACTGTTTGAATATGAGGTACCTATGACTTGATGCCTTCCACATCACTTTAGCAAATTGTAAATTTAAATGTAGTTTTCATTCTGTTCTTAATGTTAGTCACTCTAGCCACTGTGAACTCCAACATCTCTCAAGTGTCTTCAAGCTACATTACTGCAAGTTGGAGAGATTTTGGTGGCCAAAGTAGACCTTCAGAGATTTTCAGTACCAAGCACAGAGTTATCATATTTAGACATTGGGCTTTAAAGGTACGTGTGGAAAACAAAACTGGCCTGCAAAATCTCTCTTGTTACCAGTGGCAAGCAAGATAGTGATTGCCAGAGACTAGGGAATGTGTATACCAGTGACAGGGAAGGAGGACATACCCTTTTACTTAAACTAATTGTATTTCATATGGAAATCAGGAGGACACAATGAGTAAGGAACTTCATAATGTCAAAGTAACAAAGCCACTTTGTGACTTGGTCATCATAGCTGAAGGTCCCCAGACAACTCAACAGTTAGTCATTTGGTTCCAGTTTATCTAAATAAGTATTTGATCTTCTCATGTCATGACCCACAGCATGCAGTCAAGTATCGTGGTCTCTTTGGCTTTTTAGTTGCTATTATTCAGGGTTGTTTGATTATTAAGGGTGCCGACTACCGTAGAATATATTTTGTGGTCACAGATTACTCTCATTTTAGCAAAGAGTAGCAGTGTGGTGTCTACCCTCACAGCAGGAAATCTTTCTCTGTAGGATCCGGTTTCCACCTCTTGTTCCATTTATAATAATTGGGACCACATCTGGGAAGAAAAATCTGTTGACCCTCAAAATAGCATTTGTTTGGTCCTAGCAGTTTTCATTATTTAGGCTTTATCTCTGAGGTTTGAGACAGAGATTAGAGTCCTTGGTCCAGGCTTTGATAAGGAAGATTATGTGGGTGATCCAACAGCACATTTCATCATAGCTAAGGTCCTAATTTGTGTCTGAAATGAGAGGGTTGAGCAGACATTATTATGCAAACAATTAACTGTATTTGAGTCTCATTTCTTATAAATGAAACCTGTTCTTGCAAAAGAATGGATTATTTTTTTTTTTTTACCTTCTTCTCATTCCTCCTTCCTTTTTATAGTATTGTGCCTGCAAGTCTTTCTCCCATAATTTTGTTTGTTTGTTTATTCAGAGAAGGGTGGGATTTTTGCATTTAAAAAATGCAAGACTTTATATTTTCTATGATGGGAAATATAAGACCAACTGGAAACACTGATATTTTTCATGAAATTAAAAAAAAACCACCAGCTGTTCTTAAAAAATACTACAACTGCTTTACTGACAGATTAATATCTCTTTCCCACTTGTTGATTTTCTTGAGTGCTTTCTGTGCTGCACTTCAGCTGATTTTTTTTTTTAACTTGTACCCAGCTCTCCATGTAGTGTAAAGTGCAAAGCTAAACTGAAAGCAATAACTCTCTAATGATTTATTCTAGGTGAGACTATGATCCTCAGAAATGCAGACAATTTTTTCTCTATTTCTAAATAAAAGACCAAATACTAAACATAAAGGAAATATCCATAATATTCAGATACCTTTCAGGTTTAAAGATGTTTTCATCACGACATCATTCACAATGCCTATATAACAGTGAAGTGCTGTAATTTGCAACACATACCATCACACAAAGCGTGTGGAATCGTGCTCCTCCCTCACAGTCGAAGGTTGAAAAGGCGGCTGATCAGAAAGGACTTAAACTATGTGTCCTAACAAATGTGGATTATATCAGAGAAAAAACAGGAGCTAATGAGCTAGCGCACTGGGTACCTCTGAGTCGTTTGAATCTGGAGAACAACTGTGACAACCAGTTTTCTACATGTTGGAAGGCAACGCACAGGTAGCTCTCAGATAAAATGTGAACATACTGACTCAAAGCACTAAAATATGTTTAATGCCTCTTTAATTGTCACTACCAGAATTCAAGCAGAATGGAATAACTTTGTTTGCAGTAGGAAAACAGCTCTGGATGGTAGTTACAAGAGCATATTGTGACAAAGATCAAGCAGTACTCTCCTCTAAGTCATTTTCTTACATGGATCGAGAAGCTGAACTTTTTAAGCAAAACATTTCCTGAAAACTTCAGGAACTGTGAAGATTGGTTTTGGAGAGTTGTGATCTCTGCAGATACATAAGCAGTGTTCACTGAATTCAGAAACATGTAGCCTGAACTTCAAACTGCGGTTGCTCTTGTGCTACAGTGTTTAGTTGTCAGTGTTTAGGTGACAGCGTTTAATTGAACCTCTGTGCTTCAATTCTGAAACTTGAAGGAAAGCAACTGAAATACTTGTGTGGATGTTTCTTTCTGGTAATGAGAGTACCTAGCTGGTCTAGTTTTAAGTAAAACAGCTGAATTAAAAGACAAATTAAGGCTTCCTGACATGGATGATCAGTGATTGCAAGCCAAAGTCTTGAAATTAGTTGACATTTTATATGGCAATCAAAATTGATTCAATGAAGCGACTGAGCTGTCCATTGAGGTCCTCTCCACCATGACATTCATTCAGAAGAAATAATTCATCAGAGACACTTTGATGAAATCAGTTAAGACACTGTGGGAAAGTATCCTTTAGAAGAAAATGAATCCCCTTTGAAAGATCCGAAGGTTGGTGCTGTTGAGAGATTATGAAGGTACTGGGAACTTGACACAAAAGAAAACTGTGTTTGGTGGATCAGCCTAAGAGAGCACAATTTTCTGACCTGATAAACAAAAAAATGATGTTGCACAGCTATATGAGGCAGAGGCACAAAAATCTGTCATATAAAATGACATTAATTTAACTACAAGAAGCAGGCAGCGAGAGTGGAAATTCTTACAAATGTTTCCAAGCAAGGATTTTCTAAGTTTCAAAGACTCTACTGATGAAAGTTGTGCAAGGGAATGCTAAGCAGGATGATACTTGCATTAAATCTACATTTGCAAAACTTTAATGAAAATGTACATTTTACATAGCCTATCAGGCTACCAGGTTTGTCTTCTGCATGCACACCTGTTCATTGCAATCACTCAGATATGCAAGAGACACAAACATGAATTTGCAAAATCAGGATTTAGTTTCACATTTTTTTCAGTGTTGATGACGTCTGATAAATATGAAATTTAGTGTTTGTTATAGTATGAAACAGGGACCATTGCATTTATTTTTGTTATACATTGTATGGTGTTATTTTTCACACAAGTGACCCTGGTGGTCTGAGTGGTCAGCAAGTGTGTTGTTTCACAACTAATTGTGAGCAACGTAGGGTTTTTTTTGTTTGTTTACATTTTTACTTACTTACAAGGACTTTCAGTGAGATTAGATCAGTCAAACAAAGTGAGAAAAGTCTAGAATACTGTTTACAATTTTTGTTTGGTTTAAAATGTGAAATTTTTTTAAAGACAAGATAAAATGTTGTGAAATTTTAAGATAACATGAAATGTTGTTTTAAGACTGTTTTTTTTTCTCTTTGAAATGACCTAAAAGAGTTTTTTTACAAACATACATGAACATACACAATTATAGTTCCACCTTTATTTAAATATTAGTTGTCTGTGAAACTTTTCCACATTAATTATTCTACTCCATTAAATATACAAGTTAGGGCATAGGGGTAAAATATTTTGTCATATTTAATTCTTCCATTCCCAGACTCTTAGAATAATGTTAACTGATAATACACACTAAAGAATGAAATGTTTTTCTTTCATACCCCTTTTCACTTTTTTTCCCTATAATCTCTTGGTTTTCCTAAGCTATTGAAGACTTAAATCACATAACTTCATTAGTCTTACAGTGTGCCTGTTAGAGCCTTGCTGTCCCATGATGTCTTCCTTCCTCTTTGTCTATTGAGTCACCAAAACCCATCCATCTGTTTGCCACTGGAAAGCCACCAGCAAGGCTAAACAGCTGAACAGCAGAGGGCTCTACAGCATGACACTTGTTCACAGCAGGAACTATCAAGGCTGTGGTCTATTTTCAGATCTCATCTTAAGTGATTCTTATAGCACACTACAATAGGAGAGAGATATTCTTGTTAGGAGTCATGATTAGTTAAAATATATTATAGCCCTGTTTGCTCCTGAATAAGTGATTTTTGCTAGGCTAACAAACAACATTTATATTGTTGTGTTGAGAGAAGATAGTAAGGCTGCTCTTTGGATTCACAACGGTTATAGGTTCACAGAAGTGTGATGTGTACACTCACACATAACACAGATGACAATCTCCAATGGATATTTAATTAGCAGAGCTGAAATACAACTTCAACTAGTTATTTCCTCTGTCTCCTCCATCATAGACTCATTCATCTTTCAAATGCAGCAAAAACTAAAACTAATTTAGTCAATCTTCCCAGCACCTAGTGATGCATATGGAAAATTATCTATTCCAGTAGACAAACACTTAAGAATGCTAAATGTTTCCAGGAACTTCTGCAATATTGTGGACAGAATACAGAAACTTAGTGTGAGTATTTGTCGTCAAATTTGTATTTCAGGTGATCAGACATGAGCCTATATAATCACCACAGACAGAGAAAAACTTATTAAGAGTTCCTATCCAGAAGCAGAAATAAGGTTAAGTTAGGAAGGTCTCAGGGTAGGCTCACGTCAGCAGCAAAAAAAAAAAAATAGATAGATGGACATAGATGGATAGATAGATAGGTAGGTAGATAGATAGATAGATAGCAAAAATCTGACACCATTTATTTCAAAAGTTACAGGATTCACTGCTGACAACAAAGTAAAAATAATCCTTATAAAATGTAATGGTGCCTTAGGGATATTTTTGGTTTATGGAGTACTTTGAGAATAATTGAGGTTTGCAGTCTAGTGGACCAATACGTAGAGAAGCTGAGTGCTCCAACCATGAACACAAATAGTAAATATGACTTTCTACCGTACAAACAGACATATACTCAAGGTGCCTCTGTAAATGTATAATAAAACACTGTGACAACTACTTTATTATAGACTCTATTACTGTGGTGATTTATCAGTAAGTGTATGTTATTCACTACTGACAACACTGTCAGCTTCAGGCACAGAATGAATGATAATATTATCAGAAAGGTTAAGGTCCTGTCATTCAGGTGCATAGAGACAGCTGGGTAGACTTTAAGAGGCCTAAACCCAGTGTTTATGCATTCAAATGTGCAGAAGAATCTACAGGTCCTACAAGTACACAAACACCACATGCATATATGCTTGCTTTTGCACTACCACATAGACAGCAAATCTTAAAGAAAAATTCTGGAAAAAAACAGTGAAATTTATAGAGAAAAATGGAAATAATTTCATGTGGACTAAAGTGTATACCAATGAAATAGGAGCTTTTTTGAGGAAGATGTGTACAATTGTTACAAAAGCAGCTATGACTTGAGATCCTACTGCTTTCCAGTACAAGGTATTGTCCCCTGTTGTCTTTCTGCTGGGATCAAACTGATGAGAGCTCTTCATCTGCATGAGAGCAAAGTCAGCCAGTGTAGCCTAAACAACTACCAAACAATATCTAAAATGAAATATCTGACTTCCTTGATTCAAAAGAGGACTACTTACATGATCCTTCAAGATTTTTTTGAAGACAGAGGTATGAACTGCAGGAGGGATGCAACCGATATTAACAAATGAACTGTGGTCAGTAATATCTTTAATCACCACAGCCACTTCTGAAGGGACTATAGCTTTAGCTGATGCTCCATCTAAAATCACTCCAGATGCATTGTCATGAGCCTTGATTGGCACTTGCATTAAGCTAAGATTATATCAAAATACTTTCTTTTAGCCTGTTAACAGCCATGAGATGTGGGCATGTAGGACAGCAGAATAATTACTGGAATTACAGGTAGGTTAAGACAGTAGGATTTCTGAGTAGGATAGGCTTGACCGGGCAATGAAATGCATAATTTCAAAATGTGAGAATGGACAGAGGATTACAAGAAATAGGCAGTTTCCAAGAGGTTTTAATCTGGCTGACACAAGGTTTTGCGCATGTTGCATGAAGTAAGGCTACTTGCATGTATGCAAACCAAACCTTATCAATGTGCTTAATGTACAATCATCTCCCTCAGCCATTTGTACAGCCTTGCTGAAGTGTGGATGAACAACTTCTTCCAACAGAATATATATGTTATCCACTCCTAGCTCAAGAGCAGTCAAAAGCCAAGTGCCACTTCTTCGTACCTGGAAGAAAAAAAAAAAATCTGGCACATTTCCAAATTTGTGAAAATTGACAGAAAATGACAATATTCTAAAAGTTACAGGTGGTGGAAAACAAAAGTTTTGAATGATGTAATAGTATTATGTCATATTAACAAGCTATTACTTATGGCAAGTACAATGAAAATAAGGAATTGTTAGACATGAATGACCTGGTAATTGTAGAATTTCCAAGAAGTATGTAGGCCAGTAGAATACCACCTGTGCTGTGTTTATGATTGCATTTGCTTCTACTTAGGGTTTTTTAGAAGCAGATTTTGTGTCTTTTTCATACTTTTGACTGACTATCTAACGAAATAAATGGAACTTATTTTCATTTATGTCTTTACTATGGTGATGTAAGTGGGTTTTTTTGGAGTCACTTAGATTTTAAGGGAATCTTGATAGCACCCTTCTCCAAAGGTTTCCCATTTGTTCTTCCCCCCCCTTAATTCATATTTGAGTGCAGTCCACTGCTTTGAAAAGTCAGAAGAATATGGCTGTACCAAGTTCTTAATTGAGAAAGCTTTACATACTAGAAAATAAATACAGAAATATACCTATATTCTAAAGCAGTCTTTAGGAAGCACCAGAATTAAACAAACAGCCACACAAGATTTTCCCAGAAACTCTGCCTTTTTACCCTGAAGTAGTTCTTACCTGATGGACATTTCTTCATAACTGGCATGCCTTGAACCCTGACTTGAAGTTTACATTGTGAAACCTATGGTCTTATGTTTGGCAGTGTACACTGTATTTCCATTTACTGCTCCTTAGCAGTGGTATCATATGTTTCTTTTTAATTTTAGCTTCTGTTTGTCTTGATCATTATCACCAAAACATAAACAGATTTATTATGCAGGCAAGAAGAAAAATGTTTTAAGAGTCAATTAAAAAAAAAAAAAAGAGCATAAAGGGAGCTCATGAAGCTTCGAGAGTAAATTTTGTTTCCTTGTTGTTTTGTTTTGGTTTTTTCCAGGAAATAGAGGAAGGTCCAAGGAAAATATTTTTCCCCTTCTTTTTTTTTTTTTTAATAGGAGTTGTAGGTTGAACATGTATGTCATAGTGCAAAATCCTAAATTTCCATGCAACAACTATTAGAATCTTTCCTAGAATACTAAAAACATACTTTCCTAGTACTGAAGGGATTAATCATGATAGTGTAAACCTGAGCAATTTTTAGTTTATATGAAAATACAAAATGAAGTGCCTCATTAGGGATTCTGGACGTCCTTTCATTTCCCAGCTTTCAGCTATACCTCAGCAGGAAACTTACAGTGCTGTCGAGAGTTTCTAGTGATGAAGAATTGTCCCCTCTGCTGTAGTAGAATCTTAAAGCAGCTGAATGACACCTAGATCTTTCAGCAGCTCTGCATAACTGGATCATAATGTTACAGAGAGAGCCAAGTCATATTTCCAGAAAATTTAGTCCTGCAAACTTATTTCAAGAATCAGGAAAAGATTTGTTACTTTGTGTTCTGCACTCTCTTGAACAGATTTCAGACCTAAATATTAGGATATAAACCCCTCGATTAAGTACATGAAAAACAGAAAGAAATTAAGATGGGAAGCATGCAGTTTATTAAGGCTGTACCACTACATGAGTAGTTTTGGGCAGGTGTGAAAATCAAAAAGCAACCTGTTGTGGGCCACAAAAATTAGGACTCTCTTCCTTTGTATCATTCAAATAGGCTTTCCCAGCTTAGCTGGTTTCCATTCCAACCATCCTTCTGGGAGCCTTGAAACAGTTTTAGAGACCACTTTGTAACAGAGGACCCACACAGTGTTTTTATCTGGCATGTTCAATTTTACAAGTATATTTCTTTCTGTGGCTAGTGAGCAACAATAATTTCTTTCTGGACAAGAACTGTGTTGTAATTCTCAAACATGCACTAACTCCTTTCACCCTCTGACACCATTAAAATTTCTAGCTATAGCTAAGTGTTTGTAAAACAGGAGGTGAAAGTATTTTCCCATCCTTACATACAGGCAACACAACTAGAACGTGTTCTATATCATGTCAGCCTTCCTGAGTTGGGTAACAGCTGTGAGTTGTGTATGACAAAAACGTATTATTAGTTTTAGATATTATCATACCTATGCTTAGCATTAATAATATTGATTATCTAAGGCTAAAGAATAAATTCCAGACAGACATGTAAAAACAGTCAAGCTGCCCTGCTTCAGTGGCTCTTTACCATTCATTAAATTCCTGTTGGGTGCAACTAGCTCAAGCTGAACATTTCTACTGATGAGGATGTGGCAGATGAAACATGACCGTTTATTGTTTTCTTCCTTTCCAGTAGCTTCTTGCATACTCAGTTATTTATTCTGTACTGGCAAAGAAGGCTCAAGGAGAGTATCTCCAAGGGGGTTCGGTTTTGCCAAAGTTGTTGTGTTTGCTGTCAGTTCCAGCCCAGACAGTTTGTGCAGGTGCCCATGTGCTGTTGTCCCTGTGCCGTTCTCTCCTTCACAGATTTAAGTGTTGCCATTTTAAAAAGCAATTACTCCTGGGTTTACTGAGGGGTCTGCACAGCTACTGCCACATCCCTCCGTTACTGATCCCCTCCAAGGGAGAGGCAAAAGATGGATTTTGTTTGTTTGTTTGTTTGTTTTGCACTCCTTTGAAATAGCTTATATACCACTAGCTTTTAAAACCTACCTCATTTAGAGAGGAACAGTCTGCTTTTACTTTCTAGAAAATGGGGTGCATTTCTGCCTTGCACATCCTTCTGCTCAGCCTGCCTGGCCACTTATTGATCTGCTCTCTTGTGACTCATTGTACAAACACAAATCAAAAAGACAACGCCCTTCTCTTAGAAAGCTTGAGGGCAATTTTCAAAGGAACAGAATTCAAATAGGCAACGAACTTTCATTGCTTTCCAATGGACTGAGCATCTAACTGCATTTTATGGCACTGTTTTTGGATATAATAATCCTGTCTGGCAGTAAAACTGGCATCAAAGAATTCTTCAATAGCATCTATTATTAGGTCTTAAGTCATCGACACTGTTTTTGCTACCCTATGGATCAGTTTTTACACTGTAACTGTGAGTTTGAGGTAAGGCACAAAAGGGTGAGTTCTGTCTAGTTTTTTGTGTGGCCTGGCAGCCCTGACTACTTTCTTATCACAAAACAAAAACATCAACAACAACAACAACAACAACAGGAATGGAGAGGAAAGAGGAAGAGACAGAGAAAAGGAGAAATAGAAAAAGTTCTCATGTCAGCGGGCTTCCTAGAACATAAAAATTAAAAATGAAGGAAATAAATTTTTCATGAACTGCTTTTCAGGGTTCAGCTTCTTAAATATTATAGCCTGTTCATTGCACTGAGGGCTGGTTACTTTCCATGGAGAGCTGATGCACTAACTGATGTTACCAAACAAGTACTGATTGATACCATGTTCTGTGGGGTAAGTTTGCAGTGAAACCAATATTCTTAAGGTGACATTTCAGAAATCTTTATCTCATCATGTAACTGATGTTTTTCATCTGCCAACTGTAGTACAGTTTTCTTTTAGTCAGAGTAGAAGAAGTCAATCCCAGTGATTCATGTTTTTATTTTAATATAATTTTAGCTTTTAAAATATAAAATATTACCCTGTATTTCAGCAACAAAATTCATAAAAATCAAATGTGTTACTAAAAGCCAAAAACAATGACAAAGAAAGTAATTATTGAAAACATAGTAAAAGAAGAGTGACTATCAAAAGATCAAAGAGCCTTTCCATAGTTTTTAAGGAAGTGGCTCATAAAAATCTGTGTGATTTATTTATGCTAGTGACTTAAAATATCAATAAATAAAACTGAAAAACCTTGTTAAAATATAATATTTACAGAAATGTTTGTCAGGCTACAGTAGAATGATTACAACATGCAGAAAATGAACTAGTGTAAGATGGGGATACTCCTTGGATGCTGGGAGATCAAGAGTCTATTTGCATTACTGTCTGGTATGTCACAACTAAAGCATTTTGTAATCATCAACACACTGACAGCTGCCTCACAGAGCTGAAATAAAATACTGACCAGCAATAAAATTTTCCTAATGATATTGCTAGATATTTAAAGTATGATTTGATGTCTGTTATTTAAAGTCTTTTCTGTCTATGTATGTGCAAAAAATATGATAGCTTGGGTGTGGTGGGGATAGTAAATGCAGGACTCACAGGGCAGGAAAGAAACAAGGGATAGTGAAATAGCAGTGGGATGCTAAATGGGTGTACATTTGAGCTGTAAGATATGAAAGGGACTGCAGTTAGGTATGCAGTATTTCGTTCAAATCCATACCTCTGTTGTTAACCTCAAATCGGATATAAAACAGTCTAAGTGGGGACAGGGTCTCAGCTCAATCTGGTGAACTCTAAGATAGAGACATGCTCCTCACACCTAGTTTGTTTGTTTGGAGAAACCTGTATTTGGTTCGAAATGTATCTTAGTAATATATAAAAATTCTGCATGTAACACTCGTATGTATGGATCACTAATAGATCAAGTCTGCTGTAGCTGTAAAACTTCACATTTCACTCTACTTGAGTGAATGTCATCTTGCTAAGAATCGGACTGCTGATCTCTGTGTTGCTGATGCCATATTGTTTCCGGAAGGACCTTCAAACACTGGAAGAAAGACACTGGCAGAAAGCGAAGTGGGAAGCCCAAAGACACAGAGTGCCAAGTTTCTGATGGCACAAACGATGCACCTAACCAGTCTGCCTTGGGGCCTCCTGCCTCACCCTGCTCAAAGGCCCCAGGGCTCCACCTGAGCTCAGTCTGAGGCTGTCAGCCCCTGCCCAAACTCCCTTTCAAGGATGGTGGCTTCCTGGGGGCTGCAGAGGTTTCCCATGGGGCAGGCAGAGGAGGGTCGTACTGCCAGGACAACTGAGGCATCCTACATAATGATGTAGTACTACATAATGATGTAGATGTAGTGGACTGCCTCTTTGATGGTAGGATCATGTATTTGTTCTCAAATAAAATAATGCAAAATATTTTTTCTTTTTTTCTTTTTTTTTTTTTAGATGTGAATGTGCATAATTTTCTAATGCTCCTTTTTATGATAATAATAATGCATTTTCATCAAAAATCAGCTCACAGAGCTAAAATGCTCTGATGATAAATTCTCATCTATTCATGTCAATATAACTTTTAAGAATGTGCCATATGTTTTTAAATGTGCAGCTAGACCGCACTCCTTGAGGATACTCAAAGAGGTAATACAACCAATCACAGCCCTAATTTTCTTGTTCATGCATAACAGATATTCCCAACACTGGAACTTCATGTTAGAGTTTGTGCTGAAAAAGGACTGGTGAGAGGACCTATTGTTTGAAGTGTATCTTGACTGAAGGCATTGCACACAGCAGAATTAAACATAAGTCTTTTAAAGGCAATCTATTTTCTATAGCACTGCATTTTCAGATAGATAACCTGAGGGGTTTTCTTTGAAAGAAATGAAACAAACCCAAGGTGTCTCTATGTCCCCCACCTCCTGTGTTGATTAGAGTGCACATAATAGGAAAGGAAGTCTACTTCAAGAGTTCTTCTCCCGAAGCCCCTGTCTGTTACTCCACACTACAGGTTTCCTCTCTGTCACCAGGCTCTATTTCCCTGATCCCCCTCCCTCTGTTCCCACTGACATGAAGGTCCCATGCTTTTGATTCCTTCTTGACGCTGTTATCAATACTTCTTGTTAGAATTTTTTTTTCCAAAAATTGGTGTTCGTTTAGGTATCCACAAACGACTCTGAGTCTCAACATTAGTGCTGTAGCAAGTCTTCTCTTGCACTCCAAGTCAAGCAACGGCAGCATACAGTGGATTGCCTTCTTCACTGCTGTTATAGTTTGAGATTGCTAATCAAAGCCATGGCTAGCCGAAAGAGAAAATCTCTTGTCTTTATCTTGGAGGAGTAGAGAGAGAGGATATTCTTTGTCACTGGCCAGAGTTACAACTGTCTGTCTTCCTGTCCCAGCTCCAACAGTAATACGGTGTTGTGATGGATCCCATCTGTGTGCACTCAGCTGTACATAGAGTAGAAAGCCATCAGTGAAGTGTTGAGTCTGGCCTTACTTCCCTGAGTGGACGAGGTCCTTTTTAAAAATAAATCTTGCGGTGTCCAGAAGTTATTGCCACAATTTGTGAAATTCTAAAGATAATGCCTGTTCTAATAAGAAGAAAAAGGGGTGGTATCTTCAGTATCGCTGCCTGATAGTTCTTAGGGAATACCAGGTCATCATGACTACACCTCTTTTTAAATTTTAAATTTTCTTACTGTCTACCAGAGGGGTTTGTGTATGTTTACAGTTTTTTTTCTATTCCCCATACTTTTTAATCGCACCTAATATTTTATGTCTGCTTTGCCTTTTGCCTATTGCAGGGTAAGTATTCAATGAAATCATGGCTTCATTTAAACTAGGATAAATGGATGAGGCTGCAAGGTAGCAAAATTTGGCCTTCATTATGGTTCAAAGTGAATTAGCAGGCTCAAACAGGCAGAGAATGGCCACCCTGTGAAAGAAATAGAAGCAAATGATTTCAGCTGGTCTTCTACAGCAATTTTTTTACTTGCCCTTTTTCTTAACCCCAACACAAAACAGCAGAAAGGAAGGGAGGGTCAAAATACATAACAGCATCAGCATTCCCTCAATTTAAATCTTTTCAACAGTTTAGCTTTCATGGAATTTTCGCATGATGAGAAAGAAAAGGAAGTGGGTATTTCGTTGTTTTATCTGGAGATGGAGAGTGCGTATAGCGTGGAATCCTCATTCAAAGCCCATTATTTGAGTGTTTGAGTGTTTCACAGGTCATCATACGTACAGCTCTCATACTTTCTTTTCCATGTCCAAAATTCTACCTCAGCGTGTAATGTATTTTTCAATGTTCGTACTGCATCAATCAATTATTTCTACCTTATCCTTCTGATTACCTGGGGGATATGAACTTCTACGCACTGCGCATTAATGTTCTGAACTTCTTCAGGCATCAAACAGGCTGAATTATCACATATATTTAGCATTTTAGACATGTGTCTATTTTATTAACATTTAATGGGTAAAATTCACAAATTTGTTTGACATACAAAATACAAATGTAAAAGAGAAATTATTACTTTAAGGCTGCAAATGCCAGGCAGGCTTCCTCTTCACAGATAACATTTAAGAAGCCAAAAATATGACATTTTGCAGTAGTGAAAGAAGAGATAGAGAATGGTAAAGACAAGAATTACTGTTCTTTTCCACCCTGAAACGGTGGATTCTCTGTTTGAGCAACAGAACTCTGGATATAGCCCAGAGAGAGTCCTGGCTCAGAAATGAACATTTCAGCATTTCTAGTGCCGATTGCACTCATATGCCTTCAGTTTTGGGGGGAGGGGGAAGCTGGAAGGACAAAATACCACGGGGAAAAAAAAAAAAGGCAAAAAAAAAAAGCCTGGCAGCCACGTTCTTGCCATGCTACAATGCTCTTTTCAAGATCTGAATAAGTTTCTGTTCAGATCTCCATATTCGTTCGTCAAGGCACAGCTCCTGCTGTTGGGAATTCTAGTACTGAAATGGTTATTACCACTTTGCTGAAGGCGGCTATTACTCTAGTTATCTGAAGACAAGGAAAGACAAGGAAAGACAAGACCCGGCAAAAAAGAGATTTTAATCACTGTGTTGTTTTATTTGATACCAATTTTAATCATTCCCCCTATCCACCCTCCCCCCCACCCCCAAGCCTCGTTTTTATTAAATTACAAAATATAAAAGGACTCTGAGCCCTGCTAGAGGTTTCTGGTTTAACCTTCTGAAGTTGGATACTGTAGGAATACATACCTGGAAGAACTTTGCATTGCAAACCTTAAAGCTCCCTTTCTACCCCAAATCTTTCTGTCTTTATGGAAGTATACTTTCATTTACCAAACACTCTTATATGGTACGTACAGGAATAGTGCTTAAGGGCAAGAGAGTCAGTTTGCAATCTATAAAATCAAAAGTAGGCAAACATTTTGACTTAGTGTGCTGTGTAACTACACTTACAAGAATGGTTTCATAGGCGCTGTGTTGGTATGTTTATGTGGTCTCTTTTGAGCTCACATACCTCTCATCAGATCCTTAATGTTTCATCTCCGTTTTTTTTCTGACTGTTTCTTACAGAGGTATGCTGTTCTTTTACACCACTAGATTAAAACTATGGGCAGGAACCAAACCAAAACAAACAACCAAACAGCCTTAACACAATAACATAACAGCCCAAGCTAATAAAATAATAAACCTCTTAAACAACAATAAAGGAAACGCTCTGCATGTTCATTTAGAATCTAAGGTCTGGTCTATGCAAAAGGTAAAATTTCTCAGCTTGAGGAAACTTGAATAAGAAGCTGTATCAGCTAGAATTTGAGATAATAATTTAGGAGAAGTATTTTATGGAGTCAACACTTATTTTTCCCAACCTCCATAATAGCAATATGCAAAGCAGTTTCCTCTGTGCGATGGACTAACTGAAATTGTTTGAGATTTTTTTTTTTTTTTTTTTTTTTNTTTTTTTTTTTTAATATCAGTATTGATTCCTGATTTTCATTACTTCGTGGCTTTTAAGTGTTTAGCTGTGGCTGGTCACATGACACAGGTTACATACCTGGATCTGATGAATATTATTCTTCTCACCATGAAACCCCACCTTCATGATGTGTAGAATAGGGTCTTGTCCACCTCTCTTTCTTGAAATGTTTTTCTGTCTGTGTTTTTGTGTTGACAAAAATACGACAGTGTAATAAAATGTACCATAACGTTCCAAAAAAAGAATGTGACAGATTAGTCTGCTGTCTTGTTTGGCAAGGTTGGCTTGATTTCTATAAAATATATTTCATGTAGATTTTTGTGAAAGATTTAATACAGTGAACTATGGGAAAATACTTAGTAAAATGAAGGATAGGATTTGCAGAAAAACTAGAGGACATAGGAATAGTCTGAAGAGGATGCAGAATGGGTAGATCACAGGACTTAGGACTTTGAGGCAGAATTGTTAGGTGTTTATCTTGGGACTCATCTTGTTTAATACACCCGGTAACAACTAAGGCGTGAGACTAGTAAATTGCCTGGATACCATGCTGTAGGGAAGCTTTATAGATGCACTGGAGATCAGAATACCACAAAGTCTTGAGGACTAATGGAGCAGGTGACAAAAGTGTGTGAAACTTACAAAATAGGAGATCCCTTCAGGTCTGTCATTGCAATGTGAAATATATGATCACTTTAAAACCGATGCTGGAATCAAATAGAACATAGCAATCAGTCAGCTGTGTTTGAACTGACAGTACTAGCTCCATGATATCAAAGTAATTTCCTTCCTTCCTCCCTTCCTCCCTCCCTTCCTCCCTTCCTCCCTTCCTCCCTCCCTTCCTCCCTTCCTCCCTTCCTTCCTCCCTTCCTCCCTTCCTCCCTTCCTTCCTTCCTTCCCTCCTTCCCTCCTTCCATCCCTTCTTCCCCCCCTCCTTCCCTCCTTCCCTCCTTCCTTCCCTCCTTCCCTCCCTCCTGCCCTCCTTCCCTCCCTCCTTCCCTCCTTCCCTCCCTCCTTCCCTCCTTCCTTCCCTCCCTCCCCAGGAAGTTATGTTCAATGTCTTTTTCTAGAAAAAGAAAATTCACTGCTCTTAATGGCAAAAAGTAGAGACCATCAATACCAATGCCACCAATTCAATGTGTTTCAAAGCAGAAAAATTTAATGTTAGAAGGTCTATTAGTGATACTGGATGACAGTTGAATCGTATTAAAGTTAACAGCCAAAGCCATTGGCTTCAGAGACACCCAGACTTCAACTGTTGTTTTCTCTGGAATTAGTACTTATTGCAAAGGGGAACAAACACAGTTCTTCACAAAATTCTAGTACTGATACCATTGGTCTAGGAAAAGAAAAAAAAACCAAAACATTCAAATAAAAAAGAAGCTAGGAAAACAACTAGCATTTCACATACTTTGTTGTGTAGTTCAATTCTTATGGTAGTTACCTTCAGTACAGTCCGCAGTTTTAAAAAGTTTAGTGATTTTAATTCTGAACAGCTCTGTTGATAATGCATCAATATTTACATTCCCATGTGTCTTCTAGACTGTGAGATCAAAGCTGAGTAAAACTAGCCTTCTCACTATTTTGTCACTATTCCTTACCCTTATAGGCATGAAAATGAAAATTTTTTCCTGTTATGAAGAGATAATGTTGCTATGGTTATAATTCTACAAAGGTAAAGTAGATCTATCAAAGTAATTGGAAGCATGATTCTCCATTAAGGTCAACGACTGCAGAGACAGGCTGACATGAAATGAGTGAACTTTTAATTTGCTTTTTTTCCTCCTTTACTTCTTAGTTTCCTGTGAATGGATATTCAGCTGGGATATACTGACAGAAGCCTGTCCCGGTAATGATATATTAAACCCTAGGTCTGAAATGTTAATGCATCAAATAATGCAATTACTTGAAGCTCTAGAGACATGCACAAACTTACGTTTACGGGACTCTTCTACAGTTTAGATAGCAAAGATGGGGAGTTGAATAGTGTTAAAAATATGTTAAGAAAGTTTCAGGGTTCTGTATATTTTTAGTTGTTGGTTCTCTGTGGACTTCATTTGTATGGACACAGACATAGTTGGCTATGAGCTAAGTTAATTATTTGCTGATTTCCTATAGACATTGACTTACAATATGTCTGAGTATTAAAGAAAAAACAATGTGAAAGATACAGTCTCACTAGTAATAATTGTCTTCTTTAAGATTGTTGTTGACACCTAAAATGTACAAACACTGCTGTCCTAACTTCTTTCTACTAGTTATGTGAATATGCTAAAACGTTCTCCAGATAAAGCGGTTTAGCAAAGTGCCCAATATTTTCCTATTGTAAGAAATTATTTTCAATATTTATAATGTTGTAAAATGTAAGTATTTGCATTTGAATGTGCATATGCACATTTATACTTCCTTTTTTTTTCCTGTAAATAGTTGTTACTTTTTCCTGAATGTGAGGTAACAGGAAAATGTACTGTTTTGTCTCTCTCAGAAGTTGCAGTCACTTATTTTTCCAATCCTCCCAAGACACTCTAATGACAGTTGTTTCCAGGCATTGATATAATGAATGTGCCTTTAATCATGCCTGATAAAACTCCAAAATTAAGGTGATTG
Organism: Pampusana beccarii; assembly: GCA_013399365.1. Lineage (NCBI taxonomy): Eukaryota > Metazoa > Chordata > Aves > Columbiformes > Columbidae > Pampusana > Pampusana beccarii. Next base: position 15,799 of record VWYH01003810.1, on the reverse strand, counting down.
GGCCCCAAAAAACTGTTTTTCCCTGGCCAGTAAAGTTCTCCTGCTTTCTAATATTTTTCCACGTGTTGCTCTTTGGTTCCTCTGGGACATAATGAATTGCCTTTAAGCATGGTAATGGGGACCAGGAAAACACTCTCACCTGGATTCATTACAAAATCTATGCTCAACTACGCTTGCATGTATTGCAAAAAAAAGGTCAGGGTAGTACTCTCTCCTTAAGAGTAATATTCAGTGGAAATACTTTCCCATTTCAGTTGCCATTAAGTCTTTTCCTAGAAGGTAGGAGGTTTGGGCTGGAGCAGGGTTGAGGTGTGGGGGCAGATGCTAAACATTTTTGTATCTGAGTTCCAATAGCTGAAATATATTCAATGTATAGAAGTATTTTTTTTCCATGAATGCAAATGAAACTCAGTTCAAGAGGAACACTGCTGAAAAGATCAATCACTCATTCAGTCAGAAAACAAACAAACCAACCCAGTCAAAATAGAATTTTCATTTAGCTTTAAAACAGTCAGTTCTTCCACCTATAAATGTGCTATTTCAATTCAGTGGAATGGCTACTGCTTCCTTTGCATTGTCTCTGGTAGGATACAGGATACTGCAGTGTACATTTATGTGCTAGCAGAGGCAGACAAATCTTGCTTTAAAAAATTTTAAATTTTGTCAGTCATAATTACTATGTGTATACAAAGAGACATTGTGTTCTGGATACCTACCAGACCACCTTTCCTTTCAGCAGCTAAACAGGAGCGGGAGTTTTGGGAATCTCGAAAGGTCATACTGGGCAGAGGAAAACCAACAATTTTGTCAAAGATACCAAGCCAAGCCAAATTTGCCCTTTTTCTTTGTTTCTTGGTGCTTTTTATATGACCTTAGCTACATATATGCCAACTCTGTATTTGGACATGAAAAGTCCAAAAATATATTCGTTTTGCATTTTGAAAACACCAAATTTAACCTTGTAGCTATCAAATTTCCTTAGCGTTTTGTCACTATGACAGAGACTATAAATTTATTAATTGTTTGGGAATAAGCTCAACCTGGAGAAACAGAGTGCTTGTTTTCTGTGATCCTGTTAAATGCTTTTCTTGCTAACAATTTTTGTTCTTTCCTTCAGTCATGTTACCTTGTGATGTTTGTTCCATCTACTAAATGCCAAAAGATTATGAGCTTCTCAGTATTATTTTTCGTCTTACTGTTCTTCATGATGGCTTTATGTTCAATGAATGACTTACTATTCTTCACACCAGGACTCAATTCAGCTAGGAGATTAGCTTCTGAAAAGAGCTATTAATTTATTTAGTTCATCTGCCTGGAGGTGTAGGTTGGTTCCCTCCTGTACAGAGATGACACTACTGTGAAAATACAGGGGTAGTGCAGTTCTTTATCTTTTATAAATCACTTATGCGGAACATGTACATTTATTTTAATATAAATCTGTAGTACGCTGTAAGAGGTTTGTATCTCATTGTGTGGGTCCATAATGTGTGTTATGCTTCTTGCTGTAGCTCATCCTGGCATATGTTATATAAATTGAAGCTTTATGTTGCTTGTATGGCTTGTGAATTTGGTGCTCTTTAGCACCAAAGGATCGTGTTCTACCCCTAGGCCTCAAAACAGTACTTTTAGATTCTTGTCTACTATTTACTTTCCATTCTCCAGATATTCAAAGGTTTTCAGGTTGCACCTTTTGAAACTAAGAAGATTATAAAATTCAGCCCCCCTCTTACAAACCTTAAAACATTTTAATGCAGGTTTTAGATGAAAATGAAATAGATACTTGATTTGTTCATCTCATAATTCTCTGGTTCCTAGTTTATGTGTTTTCCAAACTGATATCTAATTTATTCATACATTTACGAAGCCATCTGATGTAGCAGCCATGCATTCTGCACTTATGTGCTTGTTTCCCTTTGTGTGTACCACCTTGTGGTTGGCTAGACTCAAACTACTATTTTAAAATTACAGATGCCGTAGCACTCTTGCTTTCATGAGAAGGTTGTTTAGCATCTTGCTAAGTTTTGTTCATGTCAATAAATAGCCTGACCAGTCAGGTCCAACACTGTAAGTAATATTTTCAAACTTGATCATCTGTGATTTACTGTCACCTAAAAAGATATTTCCTGTTAGACCGATTTGTTTAAAAGGTAGCTTATTGTTTTCAAAAGGCTTATTGACTGCTGGCTGATCAGCCACCACCATCTATTTCACTTATGATCTGTTCTTTAGTTAGTATTGACAATTTTTACTCTATCAGTGAAAACTGAGTGTTTTATCTATTAATCTGTTCAGTGCTTATTCTCTGATGGTGTACAATCAGTCTCTTTTATTCCAGAAATACCATCCCCATGTACGATTTTTTTAAGCAGCAAAGGTAACACAAGCCGATCAGTATTTTTAATAACAGTGCTACCAGCTGAGGAGAGTGAGATAAATGGTCATAAATTCAACACTAATTTAGTTTCTCAGGTATATTTTGAATATTTTGTTTTCTACAAGTTTTAGTTGGAAGCAGAAGAGGCTAGCTAGATCTTGTCTGGGGAACTGCTGGGTTATTTGCAGAAACACTTCCATTAGTATGTGTTTCCTCATTTGTGAATATATAAAAATGTACATCCTAGCATACTCCATCAGTTCCATCATGGACATAAACAAAGCTGTTAACTTTAAGCTAGTGCTTGGTAGGATAAGAACAAATAAATGAACTAATAAATGAACTAATATACACAATCTGAATAATTCAAAGACAAATTCACTGCTGAAAGAGGTAATCAGGTTAAATATTTTGGAAGATTAACAAAATCAGTCTTATTACTGATTTGATATTTTATGGTAGTTTTAATTGCATAAAATAAGCTAAAGTCAATGCTCTTGGATATAAAACAATAACCACAGTCATTCAGCTGAGGAAAGGAATACTTTGTCATTAACACAGTAACAAAGTAGGCTGGATGGATGGTAGCTGAACAAAATCATGTTCAAGAAATGGTTCTCTTCCCAGGAAAGGGAGTTCCTAACATTAATTCTAATAGCAAATTCACATTCAATATGTTTTTATTCCCACTGTGCATTGTTTTTTTTTTCACTTCTTAATTTTCCAAAGCTTTGATTATGGAGACTTAGTTAAAATGAGAGAGGATGTATTACAATGCCTTTTAAAGGTTATTTATCCTTCTTTTTTCTTTTCAATTTATTTTCTCTATTATTATTATTGTTGTTGTTGTTATTATTACTTAATTACCTTGATGGTTTGCACCTAGCAATCAAGAAGCCAACAGTATTTGTCAGGAATATTTTCAAATTAAGTGTGGGGTGGTTGGAGCAGTTGGGTTTGCCTGTTGATTGCTCACTTGGTTTGCTTTAGTTTGTAACTTGGTGGGTCTATGGACTGGCTGTGACTTGTTGAGCTTACTTGGTTCCTAAGCGTTGTGAACTGGAGAGAGACTTAGCTGCACAGTGTCAATCTCCTGCCCTCTGTGACTATGCAAGAATTTATGATTATAGCTTTGGATGATGAGCTGTCCTTGTCAGCTGTACTGCTCTGAAAAGATGAGGGAAATACAATTTTTTCTCAGAAAAATGGGCTTATGGCACATGTAAACATTTATGAATTTGGAAACCTGTGCAAATGACATCAGACATGTCTACACAAATCAGTTAAAAGCTGGGGTTAAATAAGCCCCCAAACCATTACTACTCAGTAACATTTACTCTAATCAGAAGTAATGACTCTAATGAGTTAAGCATTTTAACATACGGTTTAACATTTATTTAAATTTAAATTGCAAAAATATCTGAAATTTGTCTCCCAATCCAGAAAAATGTACAGAAAAGGAGTCTACATCTCTCCAGAAGACTAATCAGTTAGCTGAAGTGATACCTAAAAAAAAAAAAAAAAAAAAAAAAAAAACCATAAAAAGACATAGGGGAAAAAAGCAGAAAATAAGGTCATACCTTAAAATTCAAGAATCATAAGAAACAATTGCAAAAGTGGAACTGATACATGTTTGGGAAATCATATTCATGCAAAACCAAAATGTTCTTCAGGCGGGTGGAGCTATGTGGTGAGGATGTGGTAGACATTAAATGCATAGTCTCAGAAATCAAGGAAATGTATTAAAAATGCCTCTATTAAATATAAAATTTAAAAGCTTCACATAAAATAGAATTATACATACCTTTTTATACTAAAAACTTCTATGTAATAGACATAGGAAATTGCCTTAGTTTTCACTAAACATGACATCATAGAGAAGAGCAAGTAAAGGTGGGCTGGCAAATAAAACCAGTGTTCTGAAAATGGGAGTTACTAGGACTGAATTAGAAGAAAATCTCAAGGAATTTAACGCTTTAAGGTGCGAGTAAGTTTGAAGCTACGTCACCGGACCTTGAATATGTAGCATATGACTGTCAAATAGCTTTTTTAAAAAAGTTAATCTAAGTAGTCAGAGGAATGTGCAAGGAAAAGGCCATGTAGCACCTGTGGTTAAGACAAGAGAAAGAAAAGATCCATAAAGATGTAAGTCTGTTAGCATGATCTCAAAGGTCTTCACAAATTTTATGCAAATTTTGAGGAGAAGTTTATCAAAGACTTTGGGTAGCTGGAAGGTAAACTTTTATTTGCATTATGTAGCTAAATTGTGCTATATTAATCCACTATTTTGCTTTGATGTCTTGTAGACAATAGGATTACAGTAGATATAACATATTTAAGTTTGATTAAGCATTTAAAATAGCATCACAAACACAATTGCTAATGAAACAGCTAAAATGGGCTTTAGTTGATGACTTGGAAAGAACTTACCTAAAAAATGATGCTGAAATGACAGATATTTGCTAAAAGAAGCTTTTTAGTGGAGATTCTCAATGCTGAATCTTGAGACAACCATTTTAATATTTGCATCAATGACGTTAGGAAAAAAAAAAAGAAAGTGAAAATCTTCGGATTGTGTGATGTCTACATGAGACACCCAGAATAGAACATAAGAAGGATCAACAGAACTTAAATAAATAGTAACAAGTGCAAAGTGATGTTCTAGCTACCGATATTTCCACAATAAATTGTGATCCAACCAGCCAAAACCAAGAGCTGTGATCAGCTGCAGAATGACTGTGAACTATGAGTATGTTGCTGTGGAGAATGTAAATGTGATCTTAAAAAGATGTGGGTAACATACTCTCTGTGAAGACACGAATCATAGAATCATAGAATAGTTTGGATTGGAAGGGATCTTCAAAGATCACCTAGTCCAATGCCCCTGTAATGAGTAGGGACATCTTCAACTAGATCAGGTTGCTCAGAGCCCCACCCAGACTAGCCTTGAATGTTTCCAGGGACGAGGCATCTACCACCTTGCTGGGCAACCTACGCCAGTGTCTCACCGCCTTCATTGTGAAAAAGCTCTTCCTCATGTCTAGGCTGAATATACATCCTTTAGTTTAAAACCATTACCCCTTGTCCTGTCGTAACAGGCCCTGCTAAAAGTCTGTCCCCATCTTTCTTACAGGCTCCTTTTAAGTACTAAAAGACCACAAAAAGGCCTCCCCAGAGCCTTCTCTTCTCCAGGCTGAACAACCCCAACCTCTCTCAGCCTGTCCTCATAGGAGAGGTATTTCATCCTTCTGGTCATCTTGGTGGCCCTCCTTTGGCCCCTCTCTTCAACAGGTCTATGTCCTTCCTGTACTGAGGGCTCCAAAGCTGGATGCAGTGCTGTAGGTGGCATCTCACCAGAGCAGAGGGACAGAATCACCTCTCTTGGCCTGCTGGCCATGCTCCTTTTGATGCAGCCCAAGATATGATTGGCCTTCTGGCTGCAAGCGCACATTGCCAGCCCATGTCTAATCTTCCATCCACCAGTACATCCAAGTCCTTCTCCGCAGGGCTGCTCTCAATCCCTTACTCCCCCAGCAAGTTTCAGTAACGGCCACTAGGTCATAGCCTTCTGGCAGCACAGTGAGTTCCAACTCCTCCTGTCTGTTGCCTGTTCTGCATGCATTGGTGCAGACACCTCAGCTGGGCTGTCGGCTGTATAACCGTCTTAGAGGAAAACCCCTTAATTCCTTTGAAGTATTTCACTGGTGTTTTCCTGCTGGTCTCTATTACCTAGAAGTCCCTGGCTCATCTCCATAAGACTTCAAGTGTGCCCCAGCGAGGTCAACATGTTTCAAGGACACAGCCTGAGGGTCCTTGCTAGCACCCCGCCCCTCTACCCTTGGCATTTCATCCCACCGCTTGTTGCTGGCAAGCCTGATAACATCACCCTTCCACATCATGTCTAGTTTAAAGGTCTGTCAACAAGCTCTGCCAGCTCATGTGCAAAAACCCTGTTCCCGCTTTTTTCAAATGCCAGCAAACCTGGTGCTGTGTAGGCCATCCCACTACCATGTGGTGGCGGAAAACTATTAACATCACAGCACAAGAAGCTGGTGACACCCATCTAAAATGTTATTAACAATGATCACAGACACATTCTTGTACTATTAAATAACAGCATCACTGTAAATTTGGGGAAAGTAATGAAGATCAAGTGAATGCAAATATACCATCTGAGAGGAGGAGTGTAATATAGCAGGGCTTATGTGGGACAAGCACAAATAGGTGACTGGGTATGAATTTGTTTAGCACAGTAAAGTTTGTATCATAAGATCTCAGACTAGTGTGTCTTATAATACTCGTTATCAAAACAGCATAAAGAGAGAACACATTTTTTGGTGAAGCATCATTAATGAAAAAGCTCGTGAGACATGCCTGTTTGCAATTGCAGAAGGCAGAACTGGGTGGTCGAGGACGGTTCTTCCAGTGTTGAGTCCTATAGACTCAGAGGCCTACAGTTTCAGAGTGGCCTCCCTTTTCAATATAACTTAAGTAGCAGAACTTCCTCAAGAGGATATTTTTAGATAGACACACTACTCCCGAGCTTCCTGGAACTATTGTAACAGTAACTTCACTTAAAATATTCACAAAACTGGTTTTGATGCAGAAAGCTATTATTTATATGCAAGCAACAATAACAATATATATGCAAGCAACAATAAAAATATGCAAGCATCAGCTAGAACAGGACAGTTCTGTAGAAACTTCCTTTGGATAATAAAATTATGTTTCAAATTTACTTTCCCGTTAAAGTCCTTCTTTCCAATACGGAATGCACTAGTGTAGGCACCGTTGAGAACTGCTGTGGTGAGGTTCGGACTGAGGGAATGTCCTTTCTTCTTTCCTATTTTGGCTATTAAATGATAAAGTATTCTGTAAGAGGTCTTCCTGTCAGAGAAGCTGTTAGAAACTGACTGCTGAGGCTGTGTTACAGGAACAGACATTGAAGCTAAGAGGTAGCTTTGCCATCTTTCTCTGTACAGGTCAGCACAGTGCCACAGAGATTAAACAGTATTTCACAGAAAAGCCAAAAAAATCATTTTAATTGAGCCTGGACCTTGCAGCACAATATTCTCTTAAAATAGAAAATTTCTTAAAGTGGAATGTTCTAAAAGAGCTTGAAAAGTACCTTTTAATACTGACCCCAGTTAAAGAAAAAAAAAATTGTTCTCTCTTTAGTTCTATTTAATCTTCATGGCATAGAGCTGTGTCTCAAAAATCTTTTCTATCTTTTCCTTTCCACTTTTAAATTTGTTACCTTTTTCTTCTGATCAATATATGAAGATGTATATTTAATTCCAATACTTATGGAGAGGAAAGATAAGAAAAGGAAAAGAACAACACAAAAAACTTTTTTAAAAGTCCGACTAAAAAAAAAAAGAAAATTTAAAAATCTTTATTTTAAAACTAAAGAAGGGACAAAACCACATGATTTCCCTTTAAAATGTATTTGGTTTTTAAGAACTTATCCTTGCTCAATTTATACCTATAGTCCTATTAAAGTCATTGGGAAGCTAAGAGAGAGTATAGTTTCAAGGACAAAATTATCCCCTCAATTACCTCTATGTAACAAAGTTTGAAATTGTCCCTGACTGTCAACATTATCTCTAAAGATCACCTTTATCACTTTGTCAGAGCTGGAATCAGTGCCATATTGCATCTTTTTCTACTTTTAAATCCAAAAATGCTGCTTAGTGGCATTTGTGCATTGTAGGCAAAAATTAAAGCCTTTTCACTAAAACAGAATATGTGGAAGAGGGAAGAAGACTATTGACTTGAAGTGAATCTAAAAATCAGAGAAGACTAACTATAGGATGGAATTGTACTGGGTAATGGAGCCTGAAAATTGCAGCTACTAATTATAGTCCAAATTATGTCCATGGGGGTCTCTGTCTACAAAGCTGAAGAAGCATTTCTCTAACTCTTTCACTGCTAGGGCAAGGTAATGTAACACATGGGGCCTCCGGGGATTCTGTAGCAAGTAAAAGGAGAAATGTCTTGTTCTTCAAGTGTTCTCTGCTGGCTCAAACCCCTCTGGGACAAAAAGAAGAAATTCATAAGCAATCAACTTAGCCACCATTAGTTATAGATGGGGAATACACAAGACACGTGGGGAATATTGTTACAATAACTCTTGTTTACCAAAACTGTGCCAAAAATAAATTATTTCCCACCTCATAATAAAGTTCACTCCCCTCCAAAAAACATGCAAAACACAGTGGGAATTTTTCCGTATTTATTCAGCTTTCAAACCTCTGGATCCAGAAACAGGGTCCAGGCTGTCCTATTTAAACTGTGAGTTTCATAAATCTTACCCATCAATTAAAATTTAACATGTCCTGTGATAATAATTTTAAATGCAGAAGATACTCTGGACCTTGAAGTTTACTAATAACTCTCTCACTGCAGACAAATTTAAGAGAAAGAGGAAAAAGTTTGTGTTATGACATCAGTGTCAAATGAAGTCGAAGTGTGCCATTGTAAGGCTGCATTTAAGGGTTGTTCACTTTGACTTTAAAAACAAAAACATAATGCAGCAAGAGAGAATAGGTTCCCTGCATGCAAGTGCTCCACAATCTAGATAGTCAGAGCGAGACTTAGCTATATAGATATCACTGCCACATCACTGAACAAATGTGAATGAACATGCATATGGGCTCCCCGCTAGGCTGCTTCTCAACAGTTAAGATGAAGATGTGTCTTTATATCACGTTAGCAAGGGCAATGAAGGTACTTAAATTCGACAAATAAAGTCTAGAGATAGCTAAATGCTGTACCACAGCCTTTTCACCAGAGTTTTCACTTCTTCTAGCTAGATAAACCTAGCAAATCCACAAGTACTTTCCATTTTACGGTGGACATAAAATTTTAAGCCACTTACAAGGTGAGCTAAGCAGTCTACCTGCAACCCTCTTGAGTGATTCCTCTGCCTGTGGAAGGCTCCTGCACGGATTTTGGCGCAGGAGGCTATTGTGCTAAGAGGAAGATCCCTTCCACAACCCTAGACAGGAGTTTTACTGCTTGATGCCTTTTCTGGCATTGTGTGTTTGTACCTTCATTTTCGTTCTTGATTTTATTAAAAATAAGAATATAATTTTGATAGAGAGTGAAGTATATCTCAAAATGGGTAGTATTACAATATGTTGAGAAATACACAGGAAAATTTCATCAAAAATAGAAAGAAAAAAAAGGGAACTGGATTTTGTCTGATCGTTTTTCAGAGTAGTCCGTTTTTGGGAGGGCTTTGGACTACTCTGCACTGTGTTCATGATTTGAGTAAAACTACCTGCAAACTAATGAGATGTAGTTCTTCACTACTGGCATAGTGCCATACAGAACCTGTTTGCTCTGCCATGTCTCATTTGCTCTATTGTTCTCACTACAAACCTAGAAAATATTTTTTGTAGATAAAAAACAAGTTGCTTCATATGTCTGTAACAGGTAAACGCTGAGCATAACAGTCCTGAGACTGAGTGATAGAAAAAGTAGCAGGGAATTTGGATTTAGTTCATATTACGGTTATATACCCAGATTGCGTAAGTATTCAGATACCTTGTTAAGATATGTCATGGCCAAAGATTGTCTACATTTTTCTGATAAAGAGAAACAGCATCATCTTAACTGCATAGTTACATCTCTGTGGGACTCACTTCTACCGTGGAGCTACTCTCAAATGATAGTAGGAACTTCTGACTAACCCAGTAATCAAATAATTGCTTCTGAGGTGAGGATGTGACAGTATTTCAGGATTTTACAGTATATGTCTATTTGTTTTTGCACAATTCATAATTCCCACCACAATCTATGAAGCACAGGTTTGTAGAAGGTGAGTTGAAGAGTTGAGGCTCATGCTTGGTTTAGGTTGTACTGTCTTCATTCCTCAGGAATGTTTATGTCCTCTGTGTGCTAGCAGAAGCAGAGCTATATCATTACTTACTCCTTCAAATGTGGAATTCCCTCCCATCAGATATCTATTTGAAATTGAGTTTGGTCCTTTTTAAAGCCAGTAGCACTATGTATATGTCTTGTTCCTAGATTTTCACTAACCACAATTTCTGGAATTTAATATTAACATAACAGGGTTTTTTTCATTTTCTTACTTTCAAAGTCTGTGCATGCATGTGTGCGTAAGCGCCGACTTCTATGTGTGGGCATGCGCATAGGGCTTGTAAAATTAGGTTTTTGATTATCTTATTTGCTTAATATCAGTTTCCCACATTTTCAACCATTTAAAGTACTTTCAGATTACACATTGATGGGTGTGTAAATGACAGCAATAATAATGATAATAAGTATAATTTCTGCAATTTGGAAGTGAATTTTTCTGAGTTCAGCTGTTCCCATAGGATTTTGTTTGCATGCAAATTAGGTATAGAAAATAGGCCCATTCTGATTTTGAAAACGACCTGAAACTGAAGTAGGTAGAGCTTTGAGAATCTGATTTCTGCCTAGTAGTCCTGGTAGTTTGAAGAAAACTAAAAACTTTACAAATATTACATTCAAGAAAATATGACTGATATTTAAGTGAATAGTTCTTCATAAAGGGAAGCCTTTTATGTATATAATCATAGATGAAGTAAAAGTGAGGTGAAAGGAAAAAGTACATTTCCATACAATTAAATGCACACACACATATAAATATTCACACACACTTATACACATACGCATATACATTTATAGGTTTTTTTCCTTTCCCTCAAATATACATGCAAGGGTGAGGTTTTTTTAGGATCTGAAAATTACAAGTTTTCTAAAAATGCCTTTGAGATCTGTTTTATCTCTATATGTGAAGACTAACTTCAGAATTATTCTTAAACACTATGTATCATTATTAAATAATTATATTTTAACTGATCTTTGGTATAAATGATACAGGTACTCGTAAAGAGACAAAAACAGTCTCGGGCTTCACAAAAGTCCTGAGCTGAACAGACTGTATCAGACCCTCTTTTGGTTGTTGTCGAAAAAAAGTATATTAGATGGAATTTTGAATCTTGCTTCATGTCACTTGTCTTCAGCTTCTTTTGAAGTTATTGAGCTGAGGATACCCAGTACTTTGTAGGAACTGCTGAGCAGCTCATGGGAATGTGTTCTTTGTAAATTATATTTTCTTTAAACTCCAACACTGTAAATTCAGGCCGAAATCTCATAAACATTTATGCATGAGAATGATTTGTCACATGTGCACAGTATAACAAAATTCAGCGGAGCTATTCAAGTATCAGAGAGTTTGTAGAATCAGGTCTGCTGTCTAAAGATCTCCACTAGTGAAAAACAATGAAAATTTCACCATCATAATTTTACCGATGTTACAGCAATTTCTCCCAACGCTTTTTGTGACATTACAACTAAAAGGGTGCATTGAAGGCAGAGTAAAAATTCTGGCAAAAAGCATGCAGATTTTATTCACTTTATTGAAATAAAACACACCCCTATTTTGGATGAAGTTTTTCTTTTAAGGCAGTCTGACAGGAATAGCTGGTCTTGAGGAAGAACAGACTTTGAGAAGGAAGACTCAAGGGAAGAAGGGCGGGGAGAATGAGGCAGCCAGAGCCCAAAGCACTTGGCTAAACTGTTCTATGTGTTTCTTGAGTAGTTGTTTTCTCTTTTATAGCTTTCAAGTTTTAATCATTGCCTTATGGGATATGGTAAGAAATTGTTCAAAAAAAGAAAAAAACCTGCATACAATAATCACAAATGAAGTGCATTGAATTAGAAAATGGATTCTACTACAAACTTCCTTTAAGACTTCAGGGAGCAGCAATTTTTTCTGTCAATATTATAATAATGATTTACTATTTTAATTGGGGAATAAAAATGCTGCTGTTAAGAGATGCTTTAAAAATTAGTCTTGGGACACAATGCAAACTCACTGGTAGGATAAACATGTGATGGAAATTTTCAAGATGTCCAGTGAGACACTTCAGTCTTTAAGGCCTACTCCAGGTCCTCATGAGACCAGTGTATTCAGTTCCCAGCTCCTTTCACAAACAATTCCACCATACTTTCAGCAACTCCTGATATTTCCCAGGGAAGATGTGATTTGTACCCATGAAATGTTTGAAACCATGGTGAATCAGAAGTCAGCTCACAAATTTGTCTGCAACCGAAGGTAGACCTTCAGACAAGAAAAGGCCTCAGGACAAAATACAGAGAGGTAATAAGGTTGGTAGATGTTGAAATACACTACTCTGTGGCACCAGGTTTCCTAGATTCCAGTCTAAAAACCTTTGCAGACCTTCCTTTTGCCTGGGGGAAGCTAGGTACCTTAAAATGTGGTCCAGACCAGTCTCAAAAACAGTGAACCACAGAAACTCAGCCTGGGCAGAGCAGGTAGCCTCCTGAGGAGGATGAGGCAAGAAGATGATGCTCATACACCTTGCCATGGGCATCAGCCTTTTGAACACTGGCTCCAGGAGGTATGTCCAGGTATCCACTGTTCACAAGCCAGGAAGCTGCTCTGAGGACAGATTCAAGTGTCTTTTATCTCAAAAAGCAAGCAACTCCTATTTTCTTTTACAATATCACTAGCTTTGGGTCTTCCTTTAAAATCTTAGACACTCTACAGAGAATGTGGAAGACTGATTTTTTTTTAATCTTCTGATAGAAATGCCTAAAACTGTCTAAGATGACCTCACTGAACACTTGGGATACTTTTGTGAAGGTTAGGGGAAAGCAGAGGGAAGGAATGTATCCTTGTACTTTCTATTTAAATTGTTCCAGCACACAAAAACTAACTAAAGAGATACTAGGTGAGAGACTAACACTAAAATAAAATATGTAATCTAAAGGTTAAACCAAGATCCCTGTTCAAAGATGAGTTTATTTTTTAATCTAGTTTTGTGTAGCATAGTTAATTCCATCTGAATCCAATTCTAAATGTTTTCCCATATAGTCCACGGTCATTTCATCTGAATTTTTTATAGGTAGCATGTTATTAATAATGAATACTTTAATAAAAGTGAATTCATATTCATAATGTTTGTGCAAAAGGCTAACAAAAAACAGGTAAACCTTAATTTTATCTTATATTTTAGAGATTGTACACATTATTTCAATTCCATTTCACAGAATGGCAGTACTGATACACATGAACATGTTATGTTTATAGTGTAATGTGAAATGACATATCTGAAGCAAAGGTAAAATTTTAAAGCATGCAAAGGAAAGATCAGGTGAAAACAGCATTTCTAATGAAAACTAGTGAGTGTTCCCTGAAGGTATAATAGGTGCATATGGCTTTTTCTGTTTCTCTTATTTCAGTTATTACAAAATACTACATCTTTGAAGTTACTACTACATCTGACAAAAGATGACTTCAAACTCTTTCTTCAGCAATATTCTCTTATTTCAAAATTTTGGTTTTGAATAAACTGGACTTCACCATAGCTTAATATAGTTTTCCTGATGGAGACCAGACTTCATGGATACACTTTGTGGTGGATCTCGACTGTATTCCTGATTGTCCAGAGTGGGTACTAGCCCGTAAGACTAACTTTCTTCTAGTTCATCTGTCAAGGTTTCTTCCCCAGAAAAATCAAGCCTCTCAAGACAGTTTGGCTGGGTAAAATGCAGGTTTCACCTTGACATGGTGGCGAGATCAACCTGGAGAACAAACTTGGACCAAGTACTGAGAAGCACTGTAAAGTTCAAACAGAGCCTCTGGGAGTCCACAAATGGCTATGTACATTTATTGAGGCCAGTGAACACTGAAAGTAGGGGTAAAATGGGGTGATTGTGTCTGGGTAGCAAAAACCATTTAAATTTCCTGGGAGGCACTCCAAATATTCTAATTTAGCAACTACTTGCTCCCTCAGAATAATGTGGATACTTAGACAGAGAAAATGGCCCCATGAAAGCTATTAACTGATTACCTTAATACATATAGATATAAAAATAGCTGTAATAATCCATTCTTGGTCACCAGATGCGGGTGAAAGTGACCCACACAGACTTTTTATGTCTTTCTGTGCTATGCTTCAAGTCACACATTTCATATAACTCCAGTAGCGAGCCCAGAGCTCCTGGTCAGAAATGTCAGTTGCTTCAACAAGTACGTGTCTTTACCTCTCATCATCATTACTAACAGGGTATGTTTTCATTAGCCCAGTTTACATCAAGAAGTTTCACAAAGCAATAAAAGAGTCTCCAAGTCTGTGTAATGAACTTTGTATGTAGTCAGCAGGGTTTAATGTTGTGTGGCAAGTTTTGGAACAAGGCAATAACAGATGCAATAATATTTTTTTTTTTACTCTTTTGGTTTCCCTTGAAGATGGCAGGTGTAGTTGCCTAGTAAGTCGAAGGCTGTGTGGAATTGGAGGTAGGAAATCAGACCCCTACAGGGCAGCATCAGAAATAAATTGTCGGTAGCATCCAAGCTTCTCTAGAATATATCCTTCATCAACTCCTCTTAGTTTTTAAACATTAAATTAATCTAGAAAAAATAATTTTATTTGCCTATAGCTTAGCTGTTAGGTAGTTTTCTTGATGTTGATACGGTGACTTGACCTCACAACTCAAAATCTTCTAATCTGGGACAATAATTCTGTCTCGGTATGACTGCCACCACAAAAAAAAGTGATAAGGGGGAATGGAGTTCTTTCAATGCTGCAACTTAATTAAAATGTTCTAGGATGGGATTTCAGAAAACAAAGCTCTTCACTGTGAACTATAGTGATCAGAGTCAGCCAATGTGCATGTTACTTTATCTTGCTAGAGACCACACAGCGCTACCAACCTGACTGCCTTGCATGTGGTGTGGAAAACACCAAAGTAATCTTAAAGTAATTTAAACCAATGACAACTTTTCTCAACCTGGACCAAAGAGGAAGTCCGGAAGAGGATGCTTTGTCTGTGAACCATTCCCACAGTGCTTTGCAAATCTTAAATTACAATTAGTCTATAGACTCAAAAGCTCTCTTGGTCTTGCTTATGGTGGCTGTTCACTGACTGTTCCCATTGATTTTCTCTCTGCAGCTATATGCAAGAGTGCTGGTTTTTGATACCACTTGTTCACACAGTGTCCCAGTGGCCTAGACCCTGTAGTCATTATCTTTCTCACTTTCACTTTAATTTGCATTGAACAGCTTAGTCTGGTTACGTACCAGAATGGGATATACTTTAGATGCATCCATGTTGCAATAAAAATTTTGACTGTGTCAATTTAGCCATGGTTACACAGTAAGTAGGATACAGCACTTGAAGGAGAGGGTCTCATATATGTTGTTAATGCCCTTAGTGATACTAATTTAACGGAGAACTGAGACCACATTTGGGAGTACTGGCTCCAGTTCTGTGTTTCCCAGTGCAAGAAAGATATGCAGCTACTAGAGACAGCCCAGTGAAGGACCACTATGACGATCAAGGGGTGGGAACTCCTCTCGTATGAGGAAAGACTGAAGGTCTGGGACTGTTCAGCCTGAAGCA
>VWYH01003809.1:99381-145431 GCA_013399365.1 Pampusana beccarii | reverse complement strand
AGATTCAGGCTACACATGAGGAATAAATTTTTTATTATACAATGAGGGTGGTAAATACTGCCACAGGTTGCCCAGAGAGGTGGTAGATGCCCCACCCCTGAAGACATTCAAGGCCAGGCTGGATGGGGCTCTGAGTTGAAGATATCCCTGCTCATGGCATGGGGGTTGGACTAGATGACCTTTGAAGGTCTCTTCCAACCCAAAGTATTGTATGATTCTGTGATTGACTCTGGCATCTGAGAGCACAGAAAACATCCATGGCTGTCACAGTTTCCTTCTTCACATTTCAGTGTAGGTAATAGCGTTCAGATCATGTTCTCCGAGAATGTCACTAGTACCCTACGGGTTTCTGAAGAGACCATCTCAGAAATTTACTTTATGCCATTATGGTGAGCAGACCATAAACAACAGGTTTTGTGTTGCCCTGAATGCAGCCATGGAGCACCACACAGTGCTTTCCACTTACGTTCCCAGGCTTCCTATGACCATTACCTCCACCTAGAACAATAACTGGCACGGGTCACCTGGATAAACCATGGGCTTGGAAACCTTCTGAAACAATTTGTTGTCTCTAGCCTTGGTTTTTTTTGTCTTATTTTCTTATAAACATCTTCGTGTTTTGTGGCTATAGTACTCAGGTACTTAAATTAAACACAATACAGTATACCTAGCACCTTCTGTATGAACCTGTTATTTATCTCGAATTGAGGTTTATATGTAGTAAAAATCTCCATTTCCCAGCCAACATGTTCATGTAACCAGACCTGTGTTTCCTACTGGCATTAACCGGGATGTTTACTGACAGCAAGCTGCACAGAGGTAATGAGTAGAACGAGGATGGAGCCAGAGCTTTTCTTGCCCTCATGGGTGACATGCTGAAGTCAGGCTTGATAGAAGAGGGCATAGCAATGTAGGTGACTCACCTGGCCTCTGTGTCTGTTCACTGTCAGCAGCCTGATATGTCTTATAGGGACTGAATTTTGCCTAGACAAAATATTGCCTTCCTTTCAGATGATGCTGTGGAATATTTAGTAATTACTTCTGCATACAGTTGTGCTTACAGCTGTGTTATCAAATCTGACTTGGGTTGCACATGACCAGTATTTCCTGGGAGCGCTGAAGCTGTAAAACATCAACACAGAGCGAGCAACCCCCCCACCTCGAAGTCAGGGACAAAAGTTATGAAGTCAGCAGCAAGGTAGTCACTAAGTTAAATGGGGCCAAAATTCAATATTTTTTTTTTAAAGTAAAATAAACCAACCAACCAACCTGCAAACCCTACTGCCCCATTTCTGCATAATTTCTCCAAATGATTGTAAATGTTACCAAAAGACTCCAAGTTAAGTTCTTACAACTTTTGCTTTCCTTCTACACTGCATTGTGTCCTCAAAGGGACTTGCTGTTTGGAAAGCATCAGCTTGTTGGATCTGGACTATTTTTTATTTTTTTTTCAAAACTCCCACATCAAAATTTTGTTTGTTCTGAAGCCAGATAAAGCGTGTATGAAGTTGCAGCCATGAACGAAAATATAAGTTCAAATTCCTTATTTTATTATTCCAACAGCAGCACAAAATGTTAACCATGTTAGCAAAACAAATCATTTATTTACCTGTCTCCAAATGGGAAAAGAGAGGAAATATATGTAACAGAAGAATATTTTTCCTTTAAGAAGGAACATTACTTATAGTCAGGTCAGTGGTTTTAATTTAACTTCTCACATTAACAAAAAGTGTGCAAGAATAAAGAACTTTATTAAGAAAGTACTTTAGATATACTCAGTAAATAATTTAAATATAATTTTAAAATAAAGCTAAACCTGCCTATAACTTGTAAATGTGGTGCTAAACATGTTTTATTCAGATATTGAGAAACGTCATTTTCCCTTGCCTTTCCTTGAATTCTTTCGAATTCACCTTCTTCTGAATTCTATAGGTTTTAGCTAATTAACAGCACAATTATATCAGTTGGCAATAAATTCTAAGATAAATTTTTCTTTAAGTAGTGATACTATTTCGATATTTCATCTCTTCTTGGTTTGAGTTTTAATATGCAGTTTAGGTCATAAGAAGGACAAAGAAACCTTTAAGCATTGTGTTGATCTGAGCTAGCATTGCCTTCTGCTCTCTGCAGTAATAATGGCAAACAGATATTCTTTCTATTCTAAATAAAGTAAATCATGCCAGTTAATAATTTTTTCATGCACAGACAGCTGGGTCAAATGGGAACTCCCTCTTGAGGGAGAATTAGAGGAAAAGAATTCAACTTTTATACAACGTATTTTTTAAAAAAATAAAAGCGTAAAGAAAATCAGTCCCTTTTGTTAGTGGTATTTGGTGATGATTGGGTAGGACTTTTCTTTTTGCTTTTCCAGATTTGTATCATTATTTAATTTGCGATAATTTTGTGTAAAATGTTACTTTCTATACAAAAGTTCAGAAACCAGAATACAAATTTATATAATGGGAAGCTTTTTTTTTTTTTAAAATGATCTCTTCTGGTGTTGGCTTTTGTAATGGTCACTGAGCCTGTATTTGATAACTGTGCTATGTGTGAGAAACAGGCTAAAAAAAGCCTTCATAGAAGTTAATCTCAGGCTGAGCCTTGCCCTTGCTTGCTGTACAAGATTTTTGAATGCAGAATCCTGCAGATGAAAATATCTGTACAGGATTCAGTGTGGCATCTCCTATGGTCTCGGTTACGATTTTGCATGCAGGTGCTGTGGTCGATGAGGCTGATGAACAATAACTGCATATGCAAGCATTCGGGGAAGCGCAAAATTTCTAGGCAATTTACATTCTCATGTGCTCTGTTCAGAAACTTGGCTCTCAAATTACAGCTAATGAACAACAATGGGTGCATTTCTGGGTATGAATAAAAGGATCAGAGAGGAATTTACATCATTCAGCTTTAGGCATCATTTAAATGCCTAGATTGGGATACTGGGCTCCATATGCAGTTAATGGAGGGGAAGACTTTCCATCCTCAGCCTGAATCTAAAAGATGCAATAGGTTTGCGAAATGGCACAAGGCAGTAGGCTGTGGTCTTCCGGTTTCCTGGCTGTACAGGCTGGGGATCCAGCTCTCTTGTCTGCATGGTGGTCCCCACAAGGCCAGATGTCCTGGCTTCTTCCTCCGGGCAAGACGGATGTGTCGTAGGGAAGAGGGAGGTGTTGCTTGGGTCTTACACTCAGGTTGAATTGAGATCTCCTCAGGATGCTCAAAGGGACTTCAGGTTTTGGAAATACTTCTTAGTCCCCATAGCTGAGATATAATTTGAATTATCCTGTTTACATCCAATCGGATGTGAAGATGAGTTAGGCTTCTAATTTATGTATACAAACTGGACAACATGATTATTCTCAGAAATGAGAATGCAGTATGCAGAAATGAGTATGCAGCAATGAAAACTATAACATAATATATCATGATGCAATATGATCTTAGGGATTATTTTTGATAATTAATTATCCAAGCAGAATGTATGACAAAGGCCTGATATCACACAGATTGGCAATACAACTGGTATTGTATGTCTGTTAAGGTCAGTGGAGTGAGCAACCTGGAAATTATGTTTAGAGATATTTAAAATAACCTGTACATGCAGTTGCATGATTGATTATTATTTAGTTATGAACACCAGTTGAAGTATGTTTTCATTATACAGCAAATTGTCCTGCAATCAAATTCTGCCCCACTTCTTCCCTCAGGGAGAAGTTCTTGTAAAATCATGTGAAAAACATGAGGTAAGAAATGACTAGTAGAAGAATTGTTGGTCATCTGGAAGTGAATACTGTGTCTTAAATTTTAATTTATTTCCATAATATTTTAGAGTGGTTTTACTGTTCAGTTTCCCGTTATGTTTTTAATCACTAGAAAGACCATTTTCAAATATTAGAGACATGGATTCATGGAATGATTTAGGTTGGAAGAGGCCTCTTGAGGTCATCTGGTCTAAAACCTCTTCCCAGGATGGCTGCTGAGGTGGGTCTCCAGGGCCTTGCCCACTCAACTTCTGTGTATATTCAGGGATGGAGATACCTGTGCCAGTGTTTGACTACCCTTACACTAAAAATTTGATTTTTTTATAACATCTAACTGGAATCCCCTGGGTTCCACTTCGCGCCTGTTGGCTCTCAATTTCAGAATTTTTGATAGACAAGTCCTTGAGTAAAGTATAACCCCTCTTCTTTCTCCTTTCTCCTTCTACCTTTTGCCAAGTAAAACCTGATGATCTAAGTTGTACAGGATAATTTTCAAACAGAGCAGCTGCTGGACTTGAAAAGGATGGGAGCAGCCAGGAAAATCAAATTTATAATGGGAAAAATAAAGCCTTTACAGCAACAGATATCATAACAGACTTCAGGCCCACAGTCTTCACACTGTCGTCTTTCAAGAAACTTTAATTGTAAATTTTCAATGATGACTTTATTTTAAATCACAGACACACATATGTCTGTAGACTTACAGAGGAGCTAGAACAGCGTGAGCTTGGTCATCCAGCTGTGTTTTGCTGTTCTCTAGGGAAAGGTCTGCCTGGGAGAGACAGACCCCAGCTGGCCCATGGCTGGAGCTGGCTGAGGCGAGGGGGTCTCTACTTGACAGCACCAGGCACATCCAAGGAAGCCCTTCTGAGAAAGTATAGCTCAAGAAAGACATTAATCTCTGCTTCTGGGAGGGAGAACCGCTGTGGAAGACATTGAGAGTCGTAGCCAGGGGAAGAAGATGGGTATCTTAATTGAGGTAGTGTAAAGCTGAGCTGCCGTTTTATCCCAGTCCCCCAGCTGAGACCACATTATCCACGCTGGCATGTGCAAGCACAGAGCAAAATGGAAATGTGGTTTTGGCATCTGCTGAAGTGCCCATACAGTCCTCTGATACGACTAGCAATAGGAATTAAGATGTTCCAGCATATGGTAGCAACCCGAGTGCAGGCTCTCTGGGCACACAGCAGATGCAAAAAAAATTCATGGTTTTAATTGTGTTGTGGTCCTCTCTGTTGGCTTGGTGCAGAGATGCTATTCATCTAGGATTTCTTCTGAGATTTGAAGAACCAAGGAAACCAATATAGGAACAAAAGGGAAATAGGACTTTGGTTACTACACAGTGCTGTCAGATCAGACTTACTTGGTAAAAGGAGTAATGAAAATAACTGCTTTTTAATAAATCTGAGCATTCATCACCAGCTATAAAAATGTCTGTAGCTGTAAACCTGAAAACACTGCCTTGGTTTCAGAGGAGGTTTTATAAACAGATGTTCTTCCATGACTGATATGTTAAAAAAAGTCAAAAGGTCAGTTGACTTTATATGGTTAGTTATATACTATTAGTAATGAACTAAATGAAATAATTTAATAGTAGCAAAGATTTTTTTTAGTTTGTGTATATATATATATATATCTGTTCATGCATATTAGCTCTGTATGTGTGTGCATAAAGACTGTCTCTGTAGTATATCTAATCACATTGACCGTATAAACTCATGAATGAACAATTTACTTGAATTTGTGTTTTCTTCTGCTTTTTCTTATATGCCTCTTTAAAGAAAGAGTTGGATTGCCATATTTTGTGTCCTCAAATTGCCAGAGGCATCAAGTTTTGAGGGGAATCTATAACACATTCATTTATTTCAACTGGTTAGCTGTAAAATATCTCCTGTGCAGCTGACAAAATTATGCGGAACATTTTTAGCTAAGAAACAAGCATGTGCATGTACCAGAAAAAAAAGAAAACCCTCTTGGAAATTCATAGTAATAATTACACATTCTATCCTATCTCCAGACCTAATTTGCAGACAGAATCTGCTGAATTGCTGGTTTTGTTCATTTAAAGGGTTTGACGTGTTGTACTTATGCTAGAATATTTTGAAGCATAAAAATATCTCCAAGGAGATCAAAACAAGCCCTCTTACTTGTAAAGATTGGCTTTTATACTGGGTTACACATTCAGGAGATGGCGAAGCCTGGAGGTGTTTTAGAGAGGCAAGTGGGAGGGGAATCATTCAGGGTGAAGTGGGCACCCTGACAGGTGCTGAACACTGGGCAGGTTCAATATTTTACGTGTTTGACCTGCACTGTTCCCTCTGGGCTGAAAAGGCAGGCACCTAGTAAAGGTTACCTATTTTGAGCTTTACATCCGCTTGCCAGTTGTGTCACCTTGGAACATATTTTTGTGTGTTAGAATTTCTCATCAAAAGAGATCTTGAAATTTTTGTAAGCTTCAGTTGCATTATTTTACAACAAGAAACTGAATTTATACTTAAACCCTCACTGTGGGGAACAACAATCAAGTACTGTAACAGAGACAGTTATTTTCCTCATAAAAGAGCTACTACCACACTTGTGACAAGTATGTCACTCAAAGTGCCTGTTAAGGGAGGGGAAGAAGGAGTAAAGGCAGGGAGATATTGGAAATTAAAGGAACAGGAGTGGGTATAGATTAGGTTGGTTTTCATTTCTAACCAGGCAATCACCTTAAGAACAATTCTAATACATGCTAGAGCCATGGAAAATTTCTTTACCCTGAATGTTTAAGGTATGTTAATAGCCAGTCTCCTTCTCTGGGCTTTTCAGACTTTTGATGTTAAAACAGGTACAGAACTTCTGGAAGCCAGTTCACAGCGTGTCTTGGTGGGCTAGAGACGAGCGTCTGCTTTTCTCCAGCAGATTTACAGTGTGCTCATGTCACTGCACTTGGCAGGAGCACACCTGGACACCTCATTGTTCTCCCATCATCTATCTCATGTGTGCTACAGAAGCTATGAATTATTCATATCCTCTTAGAATATTCTGCTGGATTTCCTGTGCGAGGCCCTCAATATTGTGACTTTTAAAGCTTGAAATGTAATTTTAGGGATTTTATCATGTCACTTCTAAAAATATTTCCCTGTGACGCAGCTTAACCCTTTACAGGCAGATACTGGGTTTTTTGTTTTGTTTTTTATCCAGGACAATCTTCTTGCTTATGTCATTTCCATTCAATTTATTTGAAGAATGTTGATTGATAACATTTATAATTTAGTCTACCTAAAAGCGCCTGCTTGTCATTTGTGTAAATCTGTGCTGTATGAGTGTAACGGGCTTTAATGATTATACAGTTATTTTACTTTTTATTTGTGCTTTGCCATTTTTCCACTGCTCACTGATGGACAGCCCTTAATCCTCATGCCCCTTTATTCCTAAACTAAATGTATTACTTTAACTCAGCAGTAAGCTCAATTCAGCTGGCCTACTGTCCAGCAACTGAACTCGGTCTCAAATCCCCAGCTGCATGCTTCACATGACACTAAGCTGTCATTTTAATCCCTGTTGTAATGAATCCCACACGCAGAGAGCGAATTGCATTATATTGCAAAAGTGGTTTAAAATATTCCAGCAGAACAGTTTTCCACTGGAAGAGGTTGGTTTCCTGAAGTAGGAAAGTGTTACTGAATCTTTTAAGTCTTTAATGAAGGACTTGCTTGCAACAATTTATGTTAAGAAGGAGTTTCCCTGGAGTTCTTTGCTGGATGTTGTATTAGAATGTAGACCTTCTGTCTATCCAAACAATACAAAAAGACTGAATTTAATCTAACCACAAATACTTGACCAAAAAAAAAAAAAAAAAAAAAAAAAAAAATAAAAAAAAAAGAAAAAGAGCTAAACCAAAAGAACTGCATACTGAGAAACATTTCTGTGAAACAATAATATAGTCATTTGCTGCCTGTGCTGAAGGGGTACACACACACACACATATACACACACACACACAGAATTCTCACTCTGCTGACTGAATTGTGGGGACATGGTTGGAATGTGTGCTCGATGAAGTGTGAGTAATGAAAGTAATTTAAAAAATTTAGCAGTGGAAATTTGGTCTGGTTTAGGCTGACTTTCATACAATTTATTTCTATCTTTCACGTTTCAGTCAATTTTATAAGCTTTCAGGTGCTACTTCCCTCGGGGCATAGTGACTCAATACCACAAATTAGCTGTTTAACAAGAGAACCTAATTTACAGTGTAGAGCAGCATTTAATGGAGAATTCCCAAATTAAATTTTATTATCGTTCTGCACAGAGCCCTGATGAAGTGTTTTTACCTGTGGGAATGCAAAGCAGCAATGTGTGCAGACACAGAAGATGCTGGGAGAAGTTTTCCCGGCCTTTGGTGCACAAGGACTTGGGGAGTCTGCTTTACCCCATCACACCAGAATGGAGTAATTGAGTAAAAAAGCAATAATTGAACAACAGGTTGAGAACAGAGGGAGCTGAGTTTTCTTTTTCATCCCCCTTCCCTCCTCCATACATGATTAAGAACTGGGATTTATTGCCATGGAATGCTTTGGAAGCCGAACTATGGATGGATTTAAAAAGCAACTGGGACAGGTTACAAGAACAACATAAGTAATGAATATGAATGAGCACGAGGTTACATGGTCATTATCTTACTGTAGATACCTATAATGTATAGCTGTACCTCCAAAGCAGGCACCTCAGGCTTCTATTTAGTTAGTGGAGAAAAACAGGTCATTCAAAGAGACTCCAAATAAATGATTCATTCAAAATGATTCACATTAGATGTCTGCTCTAGGCTGAGATGATGAAGGCTTGGTTATGAAGACAGTCCAGATGACTAATTCAGATGTAGATTACAAAGTGTGTTTGGTCCTGAGTTAGCTGTGCTTGTTCCTCTCCAACAGCTAAAAATGGAACCCTGAGTGACTAGTCAGAGACGGATGCTGGTCTACCTTTGCTCACAGTCGTCCCAACATTTCTGTGTCCCTGTATTTAAAGGAGTTTGAACTGTCATTTATTTCTGACTAGACCTTTTTTTCTCATTTAAAAAATGAAACAAACAAAAACCAACCAAACAACCAAACAACAACAACAAACAACAAACCCACAAATGTACAAACAAACAAAACTAACAAATAAAACCCACAACAAAGTCTTTATTCAAAAGAGGTCAGTGATTGATGAAAAGGGATTGATTGCTTTCCCATTGTAATAAGAAGGAAACTTGCTTAGCGTTTGCCTTCATGGATGAGGACCAAAATTGGAAGTTTAAAAGGAACGGAAAGTAAGCGTACCAGTCCCATCATCTACAGTGTGCATGTTGTAAACTCATTTATTGTGGGCAAGGTGACTTAACTCCCCAGTTTCTGCTGGAAAAAGCAGCATGCATGAGGTTCCCTAGGTCCACAACAGATTAAGACATATATGACTGTGTATGATTTTATGCTTATTTCAACTCTGTCAAAATTCTAAATGCAAAATCAAAAGACTCAAGGGCACACGTGTTATTTGTGATGCATAATTCACTGTATCCAAAATAGGTAAAGAATTGTAAAAAAGTTGTCTGTGAGGAAAAGGACTGTAACAAATAGAAATGATTCACAGGATTAGTCCCAGCAACATGTTAGGAAGCCTAATATTCAAACTGGAATAGAACTGCAAATTAACTAAGCAAGCAAGATAGGACAGTAAAAGCAAATATTTTTCGCAGTTTATGTAGCAGTGAAGACAAGCTCCATGAAATTCATTGTTAATCTTACCTGATTGCAGTAAAGTATTTAAGAACTTCATAAAAATAGCCAACTTCATGGAAGAATTGAAGCAATATTTTGGTAATTCTATCCTAGCATTCATATAGCAATACTGGACAAATATACTAAATAAAATTAAAGTATTAATGGAAACAAGAGGCATATACTGAAACATTACAAATGTTTTCAATTGCATTCATACTAAAGACAAAAAAATAGCATACAGAATATCAAGTCAGTGCACTCATTCCCAACTGTGATTGCAGTAGATGGCAGACCAGATTTAGAACTCACCTAAACATCTATACAGAAGATGACTGCAACCTCAGGCAAACAAATTCATTTTGTTTTCAGGTCTCGTGTCAGCCCTCCCTAGTGTGATCCTAGACCAGGAAAAACGCATTACTAATCTCACCAAAAACATAACTCTTAAGTTTTCCTGCGTAAATTTGACCCAGCATAGGAAATTTTAAGGCAGTATCATTATTTTTTTATTTCCTTAACCCAAATTGCTAAGTACATTAACACTAGCAATTATGTTTTCTGTATTTCTCCTGGGTGAAAAAACACACCAGTATGTAATGGAAAGTGGACAGACATTGTACAGTAATCTAGCTGTTTTCTTAATATAATTAGTCTTGGAAGAAGTATACAATGAAATAAATTGCTGGAGATAGTAAATGCAAGAAATACAAATGGGCAAAAGCATACAGTATGTTTTGAAATAAATCCAGTTTTATGGTATTTGTTATCTGGGAAAATACTGCGCTCTGAGGCACCAAAACATTAATTAGGAGTAATCCTTTCAGTTGCCTGTAAGCTATAAAATGACCTTTAGC
Organism: Pampusana beccarii; assembly: GCA_013399365.1. Lineage (NCBI taxonomy): Eukaryota > Metazoa > Chordata > Aves > Columbiformes > Columbidae > Pampusana > Pampusana beccarii. The sequence goes on along the minus strand of VWYH01003809.1, from coordinate 135,072 downwards.
AATGGCCATAACTGATCCATGCTCAAGTTTGTTTAAGCCAAAACAAAGACTTTCCCTGACTTGAATCATCGTTGGGTCAGGCCACCAGCTTCTTCTGTGTGGAGAACATCCCTGTGCCATGGGTGGAGGCAAACAAGGGAAGTTTAGCTACTGATGGGAATTTCTGTAGCCGAAGCCTAGATTTAATCCCATGTTTAACTTCATTTACAGATTTTGTTTTCTGAATCACAGCTCAAGACACAGAACTCAGTTTTTCATTCTGCAAATAGGAAACCTTGTTGCCAAAAATTAAATTGATTACAGTGTTGGGTTTTGCAGCTGGATTGGACAACTGAAGGAGCAGTGAACAGAAGGAACTTCACAGTTTATTAGCTATTTAGTTATTTCCAATGCCAGCTTTTTACCAAACTGTATTCCTCCAGATTCAGAGTTTAAGGATTACAACATAATGGGGGGTTTCTTCGTAGTTTATTTTTATTTTAAAATAAATCTTTATTTTTAAAATGTACATTGACTGTCTCAAGGAGGTATGACTTGAGTCAGTGGAGACACCATACTGATTAGGACACCAACTTGAGTCAGTTTTTACTGCATTTCATTCATGCTACCATATGCAATTCTTAACTAATGAAGGATTTTGTCACTCTGACAACTAAAATATTGACTTATGCTTTATTTAAATTATTAGGATATCAAAGGAAATTTAAGCCTCATCATATTTTTAGATGCTAATTAAACAAATGAATTGATAATTCATTTTTTTCTATTTCATAATTGAAAGAAATTGCTCTGTAAGTTTTTAGCAGCCAGGAGCAAATTAAAGGGAAATGCTTGGTAGAATATCAAGGAAAAAGATGAGAGACTGAGGGAAAAAAGAAAACCCCCTTATGATTAATTATTGGCTGTACAAGGAAGAGAAAGCAGACATTATAGCTTTATAAATTTCAGTGGTAAAGAACAAGGTGTAACAGATTTTCTTGCACCCATAAAGGTTTGACAGCACTCTGCAGACAGTCTTTCTTATTTTTGTTCTGCATCAAGCTGATCGTGCAGTCTTTGTAAAGTGTTTGCCATGACACCAAGGGTAGTTTTGCCTGGATAAAGACAGAATGATCAGTCATTGTACTGGGAGATAAGTGGTGTACTTCAAAATGAATTCACTCTCAGCATTTTCTTAAATACAAGTTTTAAAATATTTCGTGCTCGAGAGGTAAAATAACTGATGTAAGAAGCTGGTCTGCATAGCTGTCCCTCAAAAAGAATCAGAAAATGTCATTTGTGAATGTTTTATGGATTTATTTTTTTTTTTTTTTAATTACAAGGGAATAAACTGCTTTGTGTAGATTAATTTCTGAGTGGAGCTGAAGGGACTGGGGTAACTTTACCAGTTACCACAAAAAAAGGTCTGATTATTGAAAGAAGGTCTAAAGATTGTTTGTAAAAACATTGGTTTGGCTGCTAGTTAAATGCATTTATGGCATAACACATCTGTCCAGGGTACCTTATAAAGAGGATGAAAGTGAAAAATTGAAAGAAATGCAGAGTTATTTTTTAATGATCTCCTTACTCTCCTTGTGTTTGTTTGGCTGTTACTGACACTTCCGTGTCTCCTTCCTGTGTATGTCTCGCCTTTGTGGGTGAAGGTTTTACTTGCCTTCCCCAAAAACCAGTTATTTACTAAAGAAAGCACAGTAAAATAAAATTGAAGTTGACTTTTTAGCAACTTTTGAATTTTTTATAAAATCAATTAAGTAATCGAACTAAGTAATAATGACACATTTAATTTAAAATATTTTTAGATTACCCATAATTGATTTCAAGACATTGATTGACTGCTGTAAAAAGCCTGGTTTTAAGCAGCTGACAAGCTGATGACAAGTATTAATGGATTTTGCAATGAAAAATTTGAATTGGAGATGGAATTTTGTCAAAAGAAAATGCATGGCTTTGTCATAAAAGTGCATGACATGGACACTACATCACTGAAAACACCCTGAAAACTCATTTTGAAACTTTTTGGCAGAAAGTATAATGGCTTATAAATACAACCGTTGTTCTTAAAACTAGAAGATTTGGGTTTTAGTCACTTCTCTCAATACTAACCTACAAATTTGAATTCACTTAAAGTATGTGGACTACTAAAATCTGAAGTATTAAAAAGAAAGAAACAAGTACACTAGGAGGTGCATAAGTGCTCAGGTAAGCCTAAATCACCTCTCAGGTGCTGATGATCTCACTGCTATTAACTACCAGGACATTGCTCTCCTTATTTAAAGGTTTGATCACGAGTTAAGGGCTTCAGCTTGTAAGGTGGTGTGCTCTGGTTTCAAGGAACTTATGCTCTCCTGAACTTGCATATGGGCAGGGTGTCTCATGAGCATCTGTGAAGAGCAAAGTGAGACATTTCATTTTAAAAGTGGTGTGAATATATGCCTGTATTATCCTAATATTTCAGTTATGTCAGGAGAATAAAAGGCATTGTATAAATATACATATATATACATATATGCACTGCATGTTTACTGGAATGGTGGCTGTAAGTCTATAGAATTAGAGATCAATCATAGGAAGGTGGCAGAGTCCAGTGTTAAAGCATTAATGATATTCTGGGAGGAATGCAGAGTTGCTATTCGAGCTTACCATTGTTTCATTGGAGTCCAGTCCAGTTGATAACGATACTAATATTGCTCTAGCTGAAATGAAAATATATCACCTGATATACCTAATTATTGCATTTCTCTATTTTTTTTAAAAAACACTTTTCAATGATAAATCTGGGTCTACACTTAAGGCACTAAATTCTTGAATCTACGGTATATAGCAGAAATTCTTTGATGCTTCATTTGCTGCTACTGAATTTCAGTTTGTTTCTACTACCATGGTCCTGAACATTGTACAGCTCTTTTTGTCTGCTCTTTCAATTTCCCTCTATCTTAACAGTGATGCCTGCTGGTTTTTTGTGTTTTTTTTTTTTTTGGTCATCATTTGACTTCTTCAGCATAAACCATTTGTGCAAAGGTCATCAATGACTTCTGACCCAGGACCACTTTGTATAAAACGACTCAAGTAACTTGACTATCAGCAAGCGATTCCCTTTCATCACTCTAATTGACATTTCCTCTTGTTCTTACTAGCTTTGTGATTCTTTAATGAATTCTTATTTTTCTCAAGCTTAACTTCCATTAAACTTGCCTTTTTTTGTAGCTGCCTTCTATTGGTGCATTCTAGTCAGCTAGATCGTAGGTACTTGAGGCACTGTCAGATGCTGACATTCAGAGACTAAATCCAATTCATTTTATTTCATTGTCTAGAAGTTCAGTTATCTTCTCAGAGGAGGATATCAGATTAATCTAGTGCAATCTTCTTTCCACAAACTCATTATTCATTTTGTTGCATTTTACATTTACCTCTATATTTGAAAGACTAAAACGGAAGCTATATAACAAAACAAATTCAATAAGAAAAATGAAGTGGAGAAATAACTTTAGATATTGCCATATCTGCAACTGAAATATAAGACTCAAAAATTGTGAATTCAATTGCGTTCTAAATATATGTCACATCCCATATGCATTATAAGAGTTAAAACTAAGGCATAACTTTATTCTCACATTCCCTTTGATTCCTGTGGTATGGAGAACAAAGAGAGAAGACAAGTTAAGGCTGTTCTCTTCCCCCTTTAGTAGGTAGGACGTGGGGGCTTTTCAGATTTTGCAGCTAGTTTGTGACTCAAACAGGTAAATCTGCTGGATAGTCACTTGTCTTTATCACTCATACTCACTGTCTTTATCACTCATACAGGGTTGATAAGCATTTCCTTATCAGTAAGGGAAGTCTTAGGATATTTGCCATGCCAGTGCTCAGTAAATCACTCTTAAATATGACTCTTATCAAGTGGATCTCAAGCAAATATAATTAAATATGAAATACTGAGGACATTTAGGGAGATACAGATTAAGCAATTAAAATACTTCACAGATTTTTAACTAGGTTGCAAGTATTTGTTTTAAAACATTAATACAAAGCTTTGTTGATATTTTTTTTCTGCTTGGCTGGTACTGTGATGTGTCCTAATGAGAGAAAAAGAAGTGACACTATGGCAACATTAGTCCAAGGCTAAGTGGCTTTGTGAAGAAAAAATAAAGCAAGCTCATTGGAAAAGAAAATCATCAATATGAAAAGAAGTTTTCCACTGGTTGTTGAAACACAAAAAATTGTGGAGGTGCAACTGTTTCAACAAGGTTTGAGAGATAGGAGAGCTTCCAAGTTCCAAGGGCCTCCAGTCTCTGCTGGCAAGGAGAAAGAAGACTGGTTGAATTAACTGAACCTTTTCATTCTGATAGTTCTCCATATTGCTATTTTGCAAAAATCACTTAGGAAGACATTGGTTTAATTCCAAAGAAAAAGTAAATAAATTAGCTGTTTCTAATCAGTTCTCTTCACTAAGCAGCCGGGCTTTACAGAGAGGAACAGCAGGCTTTTCCCTTTCTTGTTCTTTAAGGCAAGTGCTGAAAGTCAGTTAATGCTGACAGTCTCCTAAAGGTGCTTAAAAACCTGTTTAATATATGCCCTAGTTTGAAGAAGAAAGTGAGCTGAGCTGCCAGTACCTGCTATTTTCTTCTTCTTTTTTTAATTTTCCTTTTTTTTTTTTTTTATTTTTTTATTTTTTTATATATAATTTTTGTTTTTTTTTTATTTCTTTTTTTTTTTTTAATTTTCCTTTTTTTTTTTTTTTGGTCTCCTGGTCAATAGTTGACAGCTCTTGGGAGAAAAGAAGCTTTTAGATGCTAATATTCTTTAATGCCTGGTATATTTGCTTCAATAAGTCTTGTCCAAAAATGGGTGGGATTCTTGACAGCTACAGCATGCTAAGCATTGATCTACTTAAAAGGGCATCATTTGATACTGTAGATCTTTGAGGAAGTTTGTTTCTAGTTAAAATTACATTCTCCTTTCCATTTGCTAGTCGATGTAAGCATAGCACAGAGCACTGTGTACAGAGTACAAGGACACAGCTGCGTGTTTTATGGAGAGTGATAACCTGCAGTTCATGTACAATTTGGAAGGCAAAGGAGATACTGAAATGGGGAAGACGGAGAGGAAAGAAATACTATTTCTTTACTGGGGGGAGCTGTGCAATTATGCAGGCCATTAATCTGCTTGGGTGCTCTGAAGCTGTGCTAATTTCAGTAACAAGAGAAGCAGCATGTGTGTGAGTACATCAACGATCGATTCCTGTTCGCACTGAATTACAGCATTTCCTGAAGGTCACCAATCTCTACCCTGCCTGTGCCAACACAGGTACGAAATGAAGAAGCCCAGGGGAGACCAGGGCCGGCAGCAGCAGAGCTCGGCCTTGCACCGTGCGCTCAGGTCACTCCCCCTCTCCCCAGCACCTGCCCTCCCACTGCCCAGGTGGGCAGCCAGGGGCGGCCTGCTGCAAAGCCCTGGCCTGCCTCCACCGGCCCACCCCAGCGAGGAAAGGAAAACTATTTCCTTATAAAAAGAAGGAAAATAGTAGCTGTTGTAGAGTGGGATGGAGGAGCAGGGAGCAAAAAGGCAGGAGAGGAGAGCAAAAACTGTATTTTATTAATTCTCAGTGCAGTTTTCAAGTAGAAAGTTAAAACCAAGGAGTTGGTTGCAGCTGTATGTCAGCGTTGCAGTGGTTGTGATTGGAAACTTTCTTCACACTTTTTGACCTACTTAGTAGTGAAGATTTATGTGTCCATTCACAGCTAGAGTCTCATATTCTTTTTAAGTATAAAGTGTAAGATTGCCCTCTTTACTTTTAGACATTCTTGTTACTGTAGATCAATGAAAAGGCAAAAAGAAAAAGCTCTGAAATGTTTGTGTATGATTAACAATTTATCAAGTTGTCTTATAGCTACCTCTACTTGCTTTTTACTTGTTTAAACAAGTTTTGCAAAATTGCCTGTAGAATGGGAGAAAGAAGTAAATAGTTCTTACTTTGAAAATGAACAAACAAACAAAAACCAGCTACTGGTACAACTATTTGCACACATATCTAACTTTAATATTGAAATGACTATGAAACTGATGCTTCTTCTGTTAGTTGTTTTATTTGCTGTATCTTAATCATATTGTAAATGGAGGGAGTCATCTTAGCAGCCACATTTGGTGTTTCATTACCACATTTCATAAAGAATTCATAAAGATACATCTAAGAGCAAGAAATATTTGAAAAGTATGGTATTGTTAGAAATACTCCATAAAAAAAGAATGTTTCATAGTAAAGTTTTATGCTTATGATGTTTGGATGTCTGTCTATTTATTTTTAAATGTGTTTACACCAGTTTATCAACCCCAAATGGCTGGTTCTTAATCAAGACCTAAGAAAAGGTCTTAAAAATCTGAGTCTTTTTTAGTTAGAGTCAAATTCAACCTGAAGAGTAACTGGACCTTACTCAATCTTATGTTATTTAGGAAGTACATAATGACTATTTTTTAATTGATTGTATATACAGAGAAGTAAAGACATGAACCAAAGTCAAGTGAAAACCGTAATGGAGCTGATTCCTTAGGGTTAAGAAGGGCCATTAAGATTAGAATGAGTTCTTTGTAACACTTCTTGTAGCTTTTGTACCACACCCGTAGTTTTAAGCTAGACTTATAGCTTTTCTTTCAGAAATCTATCGAATCTTTACTTAAAGATCTGGAGAGAATGCCAAAACCAATAATATTTGTTCGGCATTGTTCATGCTTAAAAATTTGCAGTTCCTATTCTGAACTTGTTAACTTGTTGAACTTCATCTTGCTATCATTATATATGTTCCCTTTCTTCTTTTTATTTTTTTTTTTTTTCCTGGATTGATAGCTGCCTGCTATTACTGATTTCTTTCATCATGGATATTGTCAGGCAGTAATTCTCTCTTAACCTTCTCTTAACAGCCTTGCTAAAAAAAGCAAGCAATCAAAAATGGTCAAAATAAGACAGGTGTCCAACTTTGCCTTTTGCTATGAATGATGTTCAGCTAGGCCAGGAGTGCCCAGCTTGTAGTTTTAAAGATGTCATTCATTCTTCAGAGTAATGCATCTCTTCCAGTTTTTGCCTGATACTTTTTGCCTACTACGGGATAAAAATTCAGTCTTTGTCATGGGACCGTGTATATACAGTCATATGACCAGAGCACATACTTATTCATGCATGAGGATGACTATATTTTTTCCTTACATGATGCCTCTATCATGTGAATGAAGGTGAAATCCCCACGTTATTTCAGATCTGCCTGTTTTAAAAAGCTCTGCTTTTTGCAATTCCACTTAGAAATTGGCATTACTATACTCCTGCTGTATGTGAGGAAAAAAAGAACATGTGCAGGAAACCAGAACAATTTGAGTTTTGTGTTAGTCTCATAATCAGTTAAACTGAAAATGCACAATTTGAAAATACTGCATGAGGTAATAATTGAATCTATCTCTAGGTTGGTCTGTTTTAGATGAATACCAATCCCCATATTCCAAACATATGTCTCTGAAAAGAGACTGCAAAAAGAAGAAAGTTTGACTAAGTTCATTAAAACTCCCTACTGGCTTCCACAGGATCAAAGTTCCAATGATCAAAGTCCCAAAGATTATAAAAAATAATTTAATCTATTACCATTTTCATAATTCCTTACATTTAATTTATTTTTAAAGATAACTAGTGTTCAGTGAATTAGGAATCATTCTTCTAAAACTCTTAACCATTGTTTGATATTTCCACAAACCTGTTTTCTTGCAGTATAAAAACAATTGTCCCCATCTTCTGAATAGGCAAAATAATGGGAAGGGTAAGAAGGAAAAAATATACTTTTATCACTGTATGATTACTTTTTATTCAAATATTAAAAAAAAAAAAAAAAAACCAACAGATTAGCTTCTAGTTGTGTTCTTTCATTAAACTTTTCTAAGATTGAATACCTGTCCAGTGTCTGCATCAATTTTTGTATAACTGGAACTGAACTGGTGACTATTATAGTATAATTTACAATCCACACGTTAGATGTTATGTCAGTTTGTATTATCATACTGAACATCTGCAACTTACTTTCTGTATTCAGACTACGGGCTGTTTAATTAGATAAATCAGTAAATCTCTGACAAGTATTTTAGAGCCTGGTTATTATGTAATTCCTGTGGCAGTGTGGAAGGCAGGAGTCAGGGAGGGGAGTGGTGGGGACATTATTTGATTGAGCACAGTAAGCCATTCTGTTTGGAAACCCAGTACTTATTGGTCTGTGTCAAATGATTATCAGGAAGTCTGAGATAGATCAGTTCAGTTGACGTTAATCTTAATGGTCAGTTTAACTGAATTAAGCCTTATTAGTGAGATGTATATTATAAAGGTTTTGTTTTACTGCAGACTGGAGCTATCACTCTAAATGTCACCATGTAAGATTCCACAAGTCATGCAGTATGACTGTACCAGAGTGAGACAATGCTGGAAAGAAATGGTTAAGACAAGCTGTTGTGATTTAGTACCAAACTAGTGTCCTCGAATGAGTCACTAATGTGCTGCTGGAGATGCACTTCTGCCTGGATATTTGTAATTTTGGTCTCTAATTTTCTCATAGGCAAGTTCATTTTCGTTCAGTTATAAGACAGACCATACAATGGGAATATAAAATGAACAGGAATTTTGGGCAAATGAATAAAATCAGAAGACAAGGAGAAAAACAGGCCAAAAATCAGGACAGACATTAAAGGGTCTATATTTCCGAAGAAATATGGAAAAAAAAAGTTACAGAGTGAAGATCAGGGAAAATCTGATGTGCTTTCCTCCATTAGAGTGTACTGGGTTTACAGCTTGCTTGTCATTCCTGAGTGGCACATGGAGCCCTGGTAATGAGGTTGAGCCTTCAAGGCTTGTAATAATTCTCACTATTCCTTAATTATGACATTGTCCAAACTCCATGCAAATATTAATTTACAGCAAATTTGGTTTATAAAATTTAGTGAAACTGTGGTTTATAAAAATATCAGAAATCATTACACCCAGCAGACAGTGTTTATGCCTTACAATTTTCTGGCAGTTGTCTGTAGATAAGGTTGGCTTTTTGGGGAGTTTGATACCCTGGGAAGTCCAGCTGGTCTTTGAGAGTGGGTTTGCATGGAGATAAGGATTTAATAATGTTTCTTTTACTTTATCGCGACACCAGCTGACAATTGGACAAGCTTCAGTACATTATGCTATATCTGATAATATCTTTAGTTCCTATGTGCACAGTTTAAATTCAATATGTATGGTCTTCCAGGGCAGAAACTGCTTTTTATCTCCATTCAACCAAGCAGTCATCATACTGCTAGAGTAATAGCAGTCCTTGTATATTCCTGAGAAATCAAGTCAGAATGCATGTAATTATCATGGTGAAGTAATTTCAGAAGGAATTAGGATCTGACAGGTCTTTGTTGCACCTTAAATTTTAGGTATATTACTCCTGAAAGCACCCCTGACTCCAAAGATTCATTTCATATCTATTTATACATTAGTTTTCAGGCAGATTACAGTGGGCAGCGCAATAATGGCTCACTAACACATAACACTAGTCATCCTTCAACTTGGGATGGATAAAAATGTTTGCAACAGATAGGTCATTTTTTTATGGTTTATTAAAGCTGTGTGGCAAAACATACACATTCTGTTTTCCTGATCTAATGAGGCAGTCCTTTATTGTCACAAACAAGACATTAGATTGAATAGACACATTTGGGTTAGGCTTACATACAGTACCATCAGGTAGTCCAAGCTATGAATGTATAAAGGAATTGAAAATGGAAAAATTATAGCCACCTGACCTAAGGAAGATACATTTTTGGGTCATTTAAGATGTTTTCAGGAACTGCAAGTATGATGCAGCAGTAATGATCTTCTGTTTTCTTTTTGTATCTTCCTTTTTGGAAGAAAAAAGTCAAAATATTATTATAGCTTGAAACTTTTAAGAAAACGCTGGTTTAAAAACTGTGTTCTTACTTGGCAGGCTGTTATCACTTGATAACACTGGCAAGAAAAAGCATGAGACAGAAGTATGAAAACGGGGGAGCAGGTTGATGAAAATAGAATTTTGTGGTTCAAAAATGTATACACGCCCACTCTGAAACCCTGAAATATAAGCATATATTAAAATTCTATGTTTCTACACGTGCATATATATAAAGTATTCAAAAGTGTGAGAAAATATTTGAAAATACAGAATGGTTTTATTTGTACACATTTTTAGGAAAGTGTACAGACGTGCTCTTGAGTGTTCAGCAAGGCCTCTCAAGAACAGCACAAATGAACAGCTATCTTACTCCATAATGCGACACTAAATAGAGCAGATGTTGACTTTTGATCTTGAAGCAAAATCAATTTCCAGTGGAGTTTTGCCTATTGACCTCAACGGAATCAGGATTTTGCCTGTGATTTTATCAATTTATTTTTTCTGAAAGCCTTTGTGGTTGAGGGTGCTGTGTGGTTTTTGTTGGGTTTTTTTTTCCCTCCACATCTGCTTTACCTATTCTTTTTCTAATCCCAGATTATCAAAAATCACCTCAGCCTGAGGAAAATACGTATCTCTGTATCTCTCTCTATAAAGCTGGTTCAGTAATACGAGCTCTTAATTACAGAATATAACTTCTTGTGAGCAGTTTGTAAGGACTACATATAGTCTCAATATACACTGATTTTTCTTGTGAAAATACGCAAGTTTCTCTTCTGTGTTCCAAATTACTTAGAGAGACAAAGATAAAGAAGATCTCTGCTTTGACATCAAACCACCTACATAGTTTTTATTTTCCAGTGGCTGAGTTCCCTGCAACAGCAGCCGGTTCCTCAGTGGTTGCAGGTTATATGGGCACAGCTGCTCCATATAGCACCCTCCTTCCCCAAATCAACCCCTGCTGGGTATGGGGGGCAAAGAGGCTTCGGCGATGTGGGAGGAAGGGAAACATTGTGGATGTCGGGGAACAAGAGTCGGTGTCCTTAAGGTACAGTTCTCCAAAGCCAGGAGTGCTGTATGAGGGAAGAGTCCAAAGCAAAGCTGTGGTGTATGATTTCAGACTTACTTTATCTATCAGTTGATTTGCAGCTAAATTTCATGTGTGATGTGAAGTGAGGAGTGTTATGGTTCTTCTGGATGTGACAAAAAAAAGTTGGAAAACCTCTTGCCATTAGTCCAGATTGCTTGCAGATTGTAACACTTCCTTTAAAAAGAAATTCCCTCATTTTGCAGAAAGCACTTAATTTTTGAACAGCAGTAGCCTTGTCTAAGGGTAAGGGAACCTAAGGAATGGTGCTTAAACATTTAGAGGTATTTTTTGTTTAAGTCAGGTACTGATCCCAGTCAAGGTTGTACCTATCAGCAAATGTACCCGTTCACTGGAGCTCGAGGAAAAAAAAAGAACAGAAAAGCTTTCGATAAATGCCAAAGAAAAGTAAATGATTAAAAGTATCTGTTTCTGTGAAATTAGTATTTAAGCAACTCTTTGCAGGATGAGCCCTGTGCTTACATTCCTGAGGTGCAGATATACAGAGTAGAGCTGGAAGGAACTGGCCTTTGCACCGCATGTCTACTCTTTCACAGAGTGATGGAAAAAAATTTCTGTGAGGAGCAGATTGCATGGAAAATGGCTATTTTTTCTTCCCAACTGAAATTAAGAAATCGAGCAGCACGTTCTGGCTCATACTAGGCTCCTCTATAACTCTCTAACCATTATTTTATTGTGAATTATGAATTTATGTAACTGAATGGGTTTACTCTTTTTCTTTATCTCTTTTATTTCTTGCCTGCTTTTCACACATGTCAAATTTGTCAAAATCTTGAATGTCTTGGGAATAGACACTGTGTCTAGCACTGTGTTTCTACAGTACCTGTTTCTCCAAGGCATGGATGTGACAGAGGTTTGTCTCCATCTTATCAGAGGTACAAAGGGTCATATATCATATGGAGATGAGCATAGCATCCCTAATTACTTGTTAACATTATTCTGTGTTGTGCTAGTGCTGGATGGAGTAAGCTCACTGTCATAAACATGTTCAGTCAGGCACAGTTTCTGCAGGATTTTGTTTGGAAAACGAGGGGAAAAGAAAGAAAACATCTAACCTGTTCTGCTCATAAAGAGGGTTGAAACTGCGTGTCTGAGCCTTCCCAAAGTGCAGCAACACACTGTTTCGGTGAGAGATGCACTCAGCCCTGCCGCAGGCACTGAGGCATTCCTCCTGCTCTAAGTCACAGGTGTCAAACTCAGTTTCACCAGGAGCCACATCAGCCTCTCGCAGCTACCTTCAAAGGGCCGAATCTAATTTCAGGACTGTATCAATGTAACTACTCCTACATTTATACAATCCTAACATAATATTTGGCCCCTTGGAGGCAACTGCGAGGCTGATGTGGCCCTCGGTGAAAATGAGTTTGACACCCCTGCTCTAAGTGATGTGGAGAAAGTGCCTAGGTTCTCTATTATCTTCTACATGTAAATAAAAGTTTTACCTGCTGTCTTTCCATGACTGACTGAGTAGTTCAAATGGTTTAATGTAACAGGTATAACCGAAAGCTACTCAAGTAACTTTCTAGACTGTTGTCATAAAAGATGCTAAGTCTTTCAGAGTACAACCCTGAAAAGGACGTGAAATGACCTTTAGTTTCAACAACAACACAGCAAAGTTAAGTTCAAGCTGGAGCCTTCTTGAATTTATTATAGTTTTATTTGCCTTCAGCTGAAGTGGAAAAAAGTTTAGTAATTTGAAGGGAACCATTTATGAATGTCTGGTTTATATGCTGCAGCCCTTGAACTCTGTGTGGCAGTTCCATTGTGAAAAGTGGAGCGGGTTATAGAAAAGATAACCTGCTCCACATGTGCAGAATGTATTTTTCTGAACATTCTGTGTTTTGGAGTGGCACAAAAGGAGATATATCTGGCATGCCTGCTCCCTTGGAAGTATCCCTGTACCAGTCTTCTGTGCTGAAAACAGAGAAGAATGGACGTTTGTTTTTGTCTGGAAGCTACTATATAGTTTGTGACTTTTTTTTTTTTTTTCTGGTCTGGATTGCTTCTGCTGTCAAATGGAACTTTTTTATCTACATAGATTCCAAGGTTTATGATAACTCCCAGTTTTACACTGCCCACAAAAGTTGGTTTAGCTTAGATCACAAAATTGCCAAATCTTAGAGATCATCACAATGCTGAAATACAGTACCACACTAACCAAGAATGGAGTGGAGTGGTTCTAAGTATTTACTATCTCCACATCTCCCACCTCTTTGCTGTCATGGTTTTATGCTGTGCTGTGCCTCACAGAGCACATGCTCTGCAGCCTAGCTGAAATACTAGTGTAAATCTTTCCTCGATCAATGCTTTGCCCACTGCTTTCTCTCAACAAGTGTTTTTGAAACTAGCCTATTAGCTTGCAAAGGAACTTCTGAATTCATTCTGATATAGTCTCTAGATGAATTAGAAGAGTTCTATGAGAGAATAGCAGTTAATAATGTAATAATCATGTTAACCAGAATTATCAGGACAAAAACACAGAAAAAAGAGGAAAATTCTTTTGACTGCGTGACCCCCCCCACCCCAGTTATTAAAAAAAATCCCAACCGACCAACCAAACACACACACAAACACAAACAACCAGCCTTTCAGGCTTAAAGCAAGCACGTTTGTTGATAGACAGCAGATAGTGTTAAAAGTTGGTTATGGGAACACGTTATACCTATCCTTCCTCTCTTCTTTTACTTTAAGAAAGAGAAAAGCAGGGGAAGGGAATCATACCTCTTTGCTGACCAGAATTAGGGAAGAATATACTGCAGATGGAAATACACTGTCATATATGAAAGAGATGAAAGCTGGTTTTAGGGAAAGGACACACAAAGAAGACGGCATTGAAAAGCAGTTACTGTTTGATGAAGCAGGTAGCCTTTTTTTTTTTTTTTTTTTTTGTCTTAGGGACTTTAAGCCTATTTGAATAGGATTGTAAAAGCAGGAAGAACAATCTCTCTTAAACACAGCTGTGCGCTGCGCTCCAGCATTCAAACAAATAGCAGAGAGAACCCCGAGTGTTCCCAAAATTTTGCTCCCTTGCCCTGCTTCCCCAGAGCCCGGCTGCTTTGCAGCTGCCCTCCAGCAACCCTGGGTGAAGGAGGAGGGCCGCTACTGCTGAGGAAACTAAGATTACTGATTAGGAGAGAACATAATCAGGTAGATTGAGCCTGTGTAGGGAGAAACCATTTCAGCAAGAAGGGAGGGAAGGCAGCACACGCTGGCTGCCTACCTTGGGAGAATACCTCACTGGTGTTTAAGGAAACAAAATTGGCTGTAATTCTCCTGTCGGCTTCTGAGAAGAAGGTGCTCTTTTCATGCTGGTGAAGCTGGAGGGTGATTGCGTGCGTGTGTTAACTGCACCTGGCAATGAGTCTCCCTCCAGGTTTTTCCTACTTCAGAGAATGTGTTAGAGAGAAATACTCACGGGGAAATCAAGTAGCCGCTTCCCCACGAAGGTAGCGAGACACCACAGTGCCGGCAATGCCTGGGGATGACTCGGGTGAGTACTGGCCGTAGATAAATGCAAGGAATATTCAAAAGAGTGAACAGCAGCAGCAACCCAACCCTAAAGACGGCATTTAGGTCAGTTGGCTGCCTCCCGGGATATTTGTAGCTGGCGGGGGCACTGCCTGCTGCGCAGGGCTGGCTGCGGGACGTTCCTCTGAAAGGGCTCCAAAGTTAAGGGCAAATGGGGATCCTGGGAGGGGATTGACCCTGTTGCAGCACCAGGTCCATTCTGCCAGATATCTGTGCCTTGCGTAACTTTATTTTTAAATCTGGTTCAAAACTGGCTGGAGAATTTCAACAGGGTGTTAATACAGAAGGGAAAACAAACAAACTTTTGCATGCAGTAAATCTTGGATTAGGTTAAACAGGTTTTTTTGTTGCTTTCTTTTTTATCCCCTGATGATGGACAGTGCAGTGTTCAAATGACAATACCGAGTGTTTATACAGTTGTAGATAATAGCTGCTAGCTGATCAAAGAGTATATAGTTGTTTTACTAAATAAGCTCCTCATTATAAAGACAGCAGAAAGATGTAAAGTTTACTGCAAGCAATTTGGACATGGTCAAATGAATTGCTCAACTTATGATATATAGAAATAGCTTGGAAAGTGGACCATCAGGTGAAAACAACCTTGTATGCAGTCTAGGGTAATTGCATAGACTTGTCTGCAGAGGATTGGTTCTGAAAAGTAGCTAAAGTAACTTCATATCTTTCAAGCCATTTGGAAAGAAATCTTGAGAGAATATTTGGCTGTATATATGTAGTACAATGCAACACTGGAAGCGAAAAAATTAATGCTAGCTTCAGTTATAAATAGGTACCTTGATGCATTGTAACAAGTTTTATTCTATTCTTCCTCATAAAAATGGAGGGTGAATATGCATTTTCTCTGAAACAAGCAATGTTTTTTACGTGTCGTGCGGGAAAAAAACACAAATATTTTTGCAGCAGTGCAGAACTGAAGTATCTTCAGGGTATTTCAAAATTAATTTTATTTTCACTTCCTAGTTTTTGCATCCTTTCATAACATGGAGATATAAAAAAATGGTTGCTCTATCATAAGGATGTGTAGCATTGTCATATTGGCTGGTTTTATACCTCAATCTTTATTAAAGTTATTAAAATACCGTTTCCTGTTCTTAAATGGCTTTTATTAATCTTCTATCTTAAAGAAAAAATGTTTTGTTTTTACTTTTATTTCAATGTTTGTACTTTAATCATAAGACACATTTTTCTGGAAACTACAGAGGCCAGTTAATGGTTTATGAGTTCAAGCTGAGCTGAATATAGCTAAGCTCTGTCTTGCCTGACATTTCATCAAAAGCTGTGTTGATTTGCAATGTTTACGGACCTATTTATTGAACCTTCACAGCTTGAACCATGCCACCGAGCTTGTTGACATTGCTGAGTTTATCTCTTGGTGCTTGTGCAATCTCAGAAGAAAAGTTTAGAGCAAATGAGTTATAACAAACTTGTCACAGTTCATAAAATATGCAGTTAGGACAATGAAGTTGATCTTCTTGTTCATTGACCATGATACATTAGAGAAATCTGAGTAGGATAACACAGTTTCATCTGGGTAGGTGAGCGTCTGTCCTCTGTGATATTAACTTTCAGATTTGACTGTAGCATCTTACAGGCTTTAAAAAGCAGCTCATAAACAGAACAAATATTTTCAGGTCATAAGACTATTTATATTTGAAAACGAATTCTGACTGTTTTGCAGCATGAAATAACATTATTATTTTACCTCTGTATAGATCTTGCTTCGTGAGGAGTGATATATCAAATAAGCAAACAGCAAATTGAATCAGAGGCTCACAAATACCACAAAAAATCATTCAGCTTGTAATGATGAGAGCATCCCATGCTCTGTGCTACTCTCCAGAACATCCTGTCTGCATAACCACTATTTTTAGCCAATAAAGTAAGATATATCCTTGCTATGTAATCTACTACTATTACTGGATCAATAGTGCACATTATCGTGGTTTCAGACACTTCTTTATGTAACTTGAACAGAAATAGATCAAAGGTAGTGCAACTGCCTGGCATCTCTGCAAAAGCAACAGAAAACTATGTGCTATTTATTCAACACCAGAAAAATGGATAGTTTAAGAAGTCATGGATTCTTTTTTCCATTTTTGAGTTACAGGGGAAGCTGTTTTCCCATGGGAGCATTTTCATAGCTACCATTAACTGGGTTAACATAGTTGTTCATTCTCCTTTCAGAACTGTGGATATGTAGCCAGTTATAAACATCCCAAAGAGAAACTGGATAATTAAAAAAAAAAAAAAGTTGGAGAATTTTTCCATGTAGTTGAATGGTCTTTGATTGGGCTCTTTGTTTCTTTTCAACAATGAATGAATAAAGAGTTCATGCTTTTCAAATAAAAAAGTAATTGCTTATTGATTGTTGAATGCAAATTGTGTTTTAAGGGTGCAATAAGAAAAAAATAACGTAGCAATATGCTGGAGGGGAATATTTGCTTTGCTTAACTATCATTGTGTAATGTAGCCTGCTGAATAATCTGGGTGGATTTACTAGGCTCATATATCTAGACAATAGAGAGCAAAAAGCTCTTTCAGCAAGCAAGTTCAAGCAAGAAATTAACGTTGGAGTCTTGTTTCCTCAACTGCCTGTTTATTAGCAGGTTAGCCTCCTAACTTAAATTCTTCAATTTGGATAGTGAGGAAACCTTGTTATATTTATCGGAACCTTTGTATTAATAACTTCAACATGTTGCTATCTGATTAAAACACGCTTATGTGAGTAGGTATAGAAAATACCAATCAGATCTCATAGTTCTGTACAACTTCTTAACTTTAGAGAAAATTAAACATACTTTGGAGAGGGCATCTAAATTAGCCAGGGTTCATCATCAAAAATTCTGAAGCTAATGGTGTTTTGCATGCGTGGGAGGGTCAACTCAAGTCAGTCTGGAGAATCTACAGAAACACACAACTGCTTCAAATGTCTTAAAATATTTGAATATATTTCATAGGATTGTATCTTTCATAATGATATTTCTTATTTTATTTAGTACTTATCTCTCGAGCTACTCTCTTTCTGTGCCATTTGTCAGCTTGTCTTGTCATTGTTTTTTTCTCCTACAGTAGTGACATCCTCTGGTCTATTTTTTTTTTTTTCATGAGAATTCACCAAGAAGAAAGACATGGGCTCTAAGTGTCTTCAGTCTGTGCTGACTCTTGTACAGTACATTGGACACTATTGTATATGTAAAAGGTTCTTAATTTAGCACTCGTTAGACAGTAGGACCAATTCTTTCTGCCTGAAGTCCTGTGAACATACTGGAAAGCACTGGGATTAAGGGCAGTATTAGATTCCAACTAAAAGGTCTAAATATCTCATGTAAAAATATGATGTGTGAGGTGTTTAAGAGTAAATGTGTAACATTGAACAAGATAAGTCTTAAATATAGATAGCCCTGTGAGGTAATTTTAAAAAAAAAATAAAAATGAAGTGATATGTATTTTCCTGTCAACTGTATTCCAAACAGAATGAAGAGTTTATGAAAATTTCTGTCTTTTTATTAAAACCATCTTAGCAATCAGTATTTAAATTATCATAAACATATATTTCTCAAATGCACTGTTAGTTTTGTTCATAATTCAGCCCTGCGTTTTGTCAGGTGCTTAATGTGTTCAGCAACCACTCTGTGGCAGATGGAGAGCATCCATTTTAATACCAATCACAGGAATAACTATTCCTAACAAATGAAAGGGAATTTTCTGAAATATTGCAAGATGTGTTTGACTTCAGTTTAATAGCTAAATGTAGTGATGATAGATGCAAGCAAAGTTTCAGGGGAAAATGCTGTGGTTTTTGCAGTCTTATCCTCGTTCACCAGAGTAGGCTGCCTATCCCATGACGCTCAATTTCACGGTAAAGATTATATTGCATGTTAGAAAGCATCATTTCAGATAAATACAAGCATGGTCAGTGCAAAGCTGGGGTGAAAGGCTGTCGTGTTGCTATTGAACTATCTTCTTAAAGATTATGGTAAAAAGATCAAGTTATTATTTTCTCATTAAAAAATAACAGAGATAGTAAAGGATATTCCTCAGTACTGTTATTTTTTTTCTTCCCTCCCTTTCAAAACAAGTTTTCTGTGTGGGTAGAAATATAGTTAAGAAATGGACTTCCATTTTTTAAAAAAGTGTACATTTATGGACCTATTTAACAGAATAGAGACTAATACTGTCTATGAATAGTTTCTAGGAATTTACTCTTGGTCAAGGGTAAGAAAGCAGCTTTCTCCAGTATTTTATTTCTTGCAGATAAAACTTAATCAACCTAATAGATATGGGTGAATATCATTATCTACTTGTATCAGGGAAAGGGAGAATTAAAGGGGGTAAGCAAGTTTCTTGAAGCAAATGTACAATAAAAGTGTCAAAATAAATCACTGCAGATAGGTTTCTCTACCTGCATGTTACAGAAAGAGCAGAAAAGACAAGAAATTTCAAACTAAATCAATATTTTCTCTAACTTTTTTTGACAGACATAACTATGTTCAGTCATGCTACCATCATGTCAGTTTGATACCATCATAGTGAATAAAGGCACAAATTCTGGTTTGTACAGTATTTAAAACATAAATGCTTCAGGCAGAGGTTATTCTTTCTGCTTGTTTTGTGTTGTCTAGATCAGTAGACACCAAGTCCCCTAAGTGCCAGTAGGAAGTAAAAACATTATGAATAATACAACATACAATTTAAAAAGGTTTTTCCATCTAAAAATCCTGCTTCAGATAAACTCATAAGGATAGGATGGACTATAAACTCTTGACTGTAATATGTAAAATGAATAAATGGTTTTCTCGCGTGGTAGCAAGGCAAGCTGGTTGTGAATCTTGTGATGAGTCGCGCAAGCATGTAAGATTCATCCATTTGTTTTATGATATTATTTTTGAGACTTTTTTTTTTCCAATTTGATCATCAATTTTTGCTGATCTTTGCTATGTGCTTCTCCTTATAAATGGTCTGCTGGAAGACTTTACACAGTTGTGCTATAGCAATGTCATAGTTTTGAGATGTTGTGTTTTGTTGTTTTTTTTTTTCATCATGGTCAGTGGAAGATCTTTTGTTAAAGTACTTCAAGAGTCTAGAAGTGTGCTGTTCTTCATTAAATAACTTTGATCTCCGTGTTTCTTTACCTTTGGTCTCACAAAACCTGTTGAATTTGAGAACACAAACGTAAAGCCTCTTTGTTCATTCAGGATTTTGTTCTGAGAAGGTAGTGCTAGGTCACAGGATGCTATGTTTAGACACAGGTTTCTGGGTTAATCTCTACAATTATAATATCAGCTAATTTTTCTTGTATTTTTTTATATGTGCTTCTTGGCTGAACCAAAGTAACAAGAAAAGTTGTGTACATCGATGAAGAGTTAAAAACCCATGCTTGTTAGGTTGTTTGGCTGGTCGGTTAGTGGTTTTTTTTTTTTAATCTGAGGATGTTCTGAGACATTCAGAAATTATGAGGATTAACCAAAATGCTCCTGTCTAGAATTAATTGTGGCCTGAAATAGACTGAAGGCACATACATACATAGGGAAGAGGGTATGGATTTGTTTGGTATGATTAATGATAGGATGATTACGGATAGGATGCAGCCCCTTAGCACCGGTCACTGGTGACTTTCAGTGCATCAATTATTAGAATTCCTGTCTCTCTAAATGATCCAGATAACCCAGATTCTGTGCTTTTACTGTTTACCTCTGCACTACATATTGTGTATTCTTTGGCTCTTCTAAATCCAAAGCTTTAAGCAAAAATATTGAACTGATTAATTACTTGTTAAAATAGTCTTTGTTTAGTGCCACTAATCAGACCGTGATCTCCACTGACTTTTTCTTCAGCCCAGGACTCAAGCAAGCTCCAGGCTGCTCTGGAAAGCTGCAAATTTGATTGCCGTGTCAGTGGCTGGTCCATCCTGTTCTTTCCTCTCCCCCTGTCCTCCCTACCTGCCTTTTCCCCAACAAGGACCTGCACTGCCTGGGCAGAGAGGATGCTCCCCAGTTGCCAAAAGAGTACAGCCACCTGCAGCCAAGTCACTGGGCCCTGATTTGGGACGATCCTTCACCATCCAGCACAATTAAACTGAAGGGCTGAGCATGGCCTTGGCAGACTGAGAACAGCTCAGAAATCCCCTGGTTTAATTTGAATCCTCCCAGCTCTTCCACAACTGGCCACAAGAGTTGCTGCTCCTCTCTGATGCTGGGACTTCTCCAGCAACGAAATTAAATGTTGTGTTAGTGATGAGAAGAAAATAAACTACGTTATCCTTCCTCTTTGGAGAGGAGAAACTAAATCTTGGTTGTATTTCTGAGAACCTTTTTAGTCAGCTTGCTCAGCTCTCAGAGAGAATTGAAGACTTTGCACCCACATCAACTTACTTTATTTTTGTGACTTCTCCTTTGCCTAGAGGGCTGATTTTTCTGAGCAGTGAGTTTCCCAAGTTTCTAGAGTCGTATTTCATGATCTTGATGAAATTTCCACGATCTCAGAGAGAGTTTTACTGCATAACTAATTCAAAACTTGTTAGTGCACTGCATTGCATTTAGATGTAGATGTGTCAACAGAGGTCTGTGATGAAAGGAGATCCAAGGAACAGTGTCCTCAAAGATGTCATTAAGATCACTATGGGGGTATATTTCCAATAATGTAACAGTACAGTCCTTGGAACATTTACATTTAAATTCTTAACTATTTATGAAGTGCAACTGGCAAGGTTTTGTAACATTTTGTACTGGAGTGATGTAACTTGAAATGTAATCCTGGGAAATTCTGAGCAAGATTTTCAGGGTCAAATGAGTGAATTCTTCTAGATTTCTAGCTTGTTCTCTGCTTCAGTTCATTCCCATTTTTTGCTTTATAGCAAAAGGAAAAAGGGTGAGAAATACCGTTTGAGGTAAACCTCCTGTTGTGATAATTTGCATTATTAAAATACTGGTGAAGGATTGGTATTCACAAGTAGTAAGTTCCATCTCCTCATAACAACACAGAAGGTGTTCTGGTGGTTTATATTAAAAGTTGACAAGTTATCTGTTGTATTTTATAGAAACAGTAGGAGTATTTTAAAAAATGGTAAAACAGTTTTTGGTTCTAAGAGGTTTTTGCCACCATTCTCTGGAAATGAAAAAAAAAAGAGAGAATTTATTGACAGACTTAAGAAGAAAAATTAATACAGTTTGTGGAGTTTTAGCATAGCAAAATTGTGTCATGAACACAAATTAACAACATACCATCAGAAAGCGATGCTTCCTCTCAAGTCAGCTCTCCTGAGACCTACCTTGAGTGCAGTCTCTGCTTTTGGGATTCCCCATAGACACAGGAGTGAGTCCAGAGAAGGGCTGCCAAAATGGCTGGGGGCTGGAGCACACGGCATGGAGGAGCTGGGTTTATTCACCTTTCAGAATAAGGCTGAGTGAGAGGAATGGCCATCTACAACTAGCTGGCTGGAGGTCTGTAGAGAGGAGGGAGCCAGATGCTTCTTAGAGGTGCACGGCAATAGTACCAGAGTCAAGGGATGTGAGTTGGAAGAAGGGAAATTCAGGTCAAGTATATGGAAAACTTGTTCTCTGTTGTTAGTCACTGGAATAGGATGTACAAAGACATCATGGGATCTCTACTGGTAGAGATGGTCAAAACCCAATTGAATATAGGTACTGAAAAATCTGCTCTTGCTGACCCTCCTCTGGCTATGGAAATTGGACAAGAAGAACTCAAGAAGGTTTTTTCCAGCCGCAACTGTTCTGTTCTTCTTGCTACAGTGTTCATACTAAGACTTTAACATTGCACAGTACTTTTTGTTAAAATATTGCTTAAAGTTTTTTGATTAGTATAGGCTCTTAGAGCAAGAAATATGTCTTTTTAGGAGTCAGGTGTATTCCTGGACTGAGTGAAGAAAACTGTCATAGAAAATTGGTCTGAAAAATCAAGTAGCTCTGCCTGAATCCTCTCCTGATGCTGTGTGTTTGATGCTGTCATGTTTATTGATTGTTATTTTTACTTAAAGAAGTCAGTGACATTTGAGTCCTAGACAAAGTTTGAAGCAAAATTTTCCGGAGATGAGCCTACTATTGCTGCTTTGCACAGGTAGCAAAACTGGTTTAAATTTCATCACAGTGTAAAGAACAGAAGGCTGAGTGTGTGTCAGTGTGCGGTAAATCATTACGTGCAAGGGCAGACATCATTGATCTGCATTATGTTTGAAGCTTAACCCAGATCAGTGTCCTGAGCAGAGAAAAATGCAAACGTTTTGTAAGAGAAGTGCTTTGAAAGAAATTTGTTACCAGTGTCTTCATATTTTAATTTTAGTTTCTTAGCAGCTGGTCCGTAGTCTACCTAATTGCATTATAATGGCTTTACGCTGTACCAGATGCTAAAGAGATAACATTTTTCTTTCCTGAATAGCAATGCAATCTCTATGTTTGGAATTGTTTTTCGGTTGTCCCCGTGTTGAGCTGTGTAAACCACAGGTACTGGATTCTAATTTTATATTAAATAAAACCAAATACTTTTTCACCCTCCTTGAGAAACAGAAATAAGAGCTCTCTAATTGTCAGAATTTTGTTGCTGACTTAATTTATAAGTATTTCAACCTCTGTTCTAAGGGCAAAAATAATTATTTACATCCTGTCATTACTAGTGCTACAATGCACTAAGTTGTTTCCTTTCCTATTTATCAGTTTTTATTAAGTTGTTCTTTCCCTATGCATGACTAGACCTATGCCGTGGTCTAATTTGTTACGTTGCATGGAATGAGGTTTTATGAGAAGGAAGCAATCTATCTTTATGGCTAATTGCAGGGGTAATGATAATTCATGGAGGCTATGATCAGATTATGAGTTTCCTCGGCCATCCTTACCAGGATCTTATTATCTTATTTGGGGGTAAAAAAAAAAAAAAAAAAAAAAAAAAAAAAAAAAAAAAAAATTGAGTGTGGTTGCACTTTCCATCAGTGCAGAATTACCGTTATTGAAGAAGGCTTTTTCCTTTCATCTGTGATTGTTCTATATGCCCTGTTTGGGAACAAAGTAATGTCATAGCAACTCACTTTTAAAAGCTTGAAAGGAATCTCTAAATCTGAAAGTGGAAACCTAATTTTTACTAAATGGAATTCTTAAATTAATAATCACCTGCTATTAAAATAATATCAGTAGATAGCATCTCAGCCATCTTAATTATTTTATATCTTATTATATAAATCATGCAAAGTGTAATTTATTAATAGTTGTATTGCCGCCTTTTGTGTAGAAGTAGTGCACTAGAATAATTTGTAATTACATTTAAGATGTATCTGGCTTTATTACAAGGAAAAAAATAATAAATGTTACTGCTGGAATATCTTTTTCTGTTCACTGATAAGTTAATTTGGGGCTATCAGCCCCATTATCACATAGAATTTTAACTCCTTCCTGTAACCCTAACTTTTAAACTCATCAAACAGCATAATTTATTTCTGAGAAATGATTCTATATGTTTTTCTTCTAAACCAGCTCCTGACTAAAGAGAATGTGTTTTGCTTCTGAGACTAGTGGGCATTAAGAGCATACTGAACATTTACAGGGTAAAATTCCTGGTAGTGCCTGAGCCCCCTTAGCAAGCTGATGGGAGTGGAGGGCAAAGAGGGTGGTGTTGAGACTTTATGCTTAAATTAGGGAAATGCAGCTTCCAATTAAGACACCCAAATGGAAACATTTCATCTTTCACTATCGCCAGTGGACATCATGGACCAGATGCAGTTGTCCACACCTAGATACTCAGCATTGTTTCAGGCGCAGTGAGATGTCCTGCCTGGCCACAGCCGCAGTTGCAGGGGCATGAGACTCTTGTGCCCCATGTCCTATCTGTGAACTGCACAAAGGTGTCTTTGGTCACCACTGAGCACCAGCTGCCTGTGTGTAGGCAGCAGAATACCACCATGAGGAAAAGCAGCTTCCAAAGCCTAGAGAGCAGCCTTAAAACAGGCACTTAGCGGCTGTTCAGCTCCCTTCAGACTCAGATGTTGCTGCTGGGCTCTTGGTTTGCTTGCCAGCATTGACAGTCATTTTGTGCTATTTGAGATGCTATACCTTTTCTTGTTGGACCTCTAAATGCTTGTGCAGAAAAGCATGCCCCTGCCAGGTCCTCTGTTACATCTACTAATGCTGTGAGCCCTTCTGAGACATCTCCCATACTTCAAGTGCTTGTGCAGGAGAAAATGCTACAGCCTAGTCATCTTCTTCATCTCTAATTAGATTTTAGATTATTATTTCTGGGGTGGACATCTAAATGGAAGTTCTAATTTGAAACTCAGTCTTACTCCTTAAGGTGTTTTTCTTCAGTTTTGAAAAGTAATGTTTTTCACCGTGTTTATTTTGATGTGTGTAGAAAATTGTATTGCACATTTTCAGTCATATTTTAGAGTAGTGTTTTCTATTTCTCACTTTGCCAGTCAAAAAAAAAAAAAAAAGAGAGAAGAGAAGTGGGGAATAAGGGCAAGGAAAGGGCAAGTGAACAAGAAAAAGTATGTATATCTTTTTATAAGTTTCAGGGGGTGAAGAGTGGGGGAATCCCTGAATGTATATAAACTTTTCATTAGCTGTAAAGCACAAAAAATTTCAATATGCCTCATGTCCTCTCATCAGTAAAACAGTTTTAATTATTTCTCACCACAAACTGACTAGCATACAGTTGAATGCTATGAATAGCCCTCATCCCTCATGAATGAGAATTCCCTCCTGCTATTAGTAACTGTCAACATGCATGATTGTTTCTGCACTGGAAGTCTTGGTAGAGTTCCTCATTAATTAGTTTGTGCACAAACATGACTACCTGTGCCAGTGGGAATAATGGGATGCCATTATAGGTAAAGCCAGAGAAGATCTGACTAAAGTAGATGAATCTTCATTACAGTCTCACCATATGACCTTTATCAGCATCTCAAGCTTCATTACGCACACAAGGTTGTTGTCTCAGATTTAGCTTCAGATGCTTATTTTTTAGTTATGTGGATATGCAGTTCATTATCTTCCACTTGTATTTTGCTTTTCACTAGAGTTTCTTCTACCTGTTTCGAAAGTTGCCTTGCATAGCCAAGGAGAGAAAAGTCACATTGGTATATAAATGTGCATGATAGTGTGCAGCCAGTCTTTCTAAACTTCAAGTAAGTAAACAGTGTAATAACCAATGGATTTTTCATAATTGGTTTTTAAATTGGGTAGACCTCATGCCTTTTCTTTATGTGGACTCCAATAGTCATCCTCCCTGATGTAAAAGAGAAAGAAAACTATTTCCTTCAGGAAGAGTAAATGTTTGACTGGAACAAGTGCCAATGCAATGTCATGGTCAGTATTTCCTCCAAGTAATGGGTGTCCATCATTGCTATTTAAAAGGTTACCTGGATAAGCCAAAGGGGAAGTTGTCTGGTAGGTTTTGGCTGAACTGTGTTAAGTTCTAAGAGTCATCAAGAAATTGAATCCTGCTCAAACCTGAGAGTGCTTGTTCCTCTGTGATTTTTTTCCAAGAGGCATTTTCCACTCAGATTGCAAGACAGGCGATATCCCTGCCATGTCACCTGAGAAGCCTTTGGTCCGCACGAGTTGCTTCCCTACTTCTCTGTCCTTGTGTAGTAGGTATCTGCAGTGTGATATATGTGGCTTCCAGTGACCTGCCTACATGCAGTGTGCTAATTCCTTTGTTTATCTCCATTGCAATAATACTCTCATTAGGCAGGGATTCACATAGGTGCTCGTCCTAATTAACTACAGTGTTAGAATAATAAAGTAGCCCAGAACAAATCCCAAACAGATTGAGGCAAATGAACTATGTATGGGAATCTCCAGATTGCTCCAAATTCACAGGGTCAGGCACATTTAACATCCTTAGATGCAGCTTACTGGGGGAGTGGGAGTGGCAATTCACACCAAAGCAAATGAATACAATGACACTTGTACTATTAAAAAGAAAAGGACATGCTGGGACAGGAGAGAGGTTCTTGTTTGTTTTGAATGTGTGGGTTTTTTTGGTGTTTTTTTGTTGTTTTGTTTTTGTTGGGTTTTTTTTTTATGCAACTGGAAGGGAAAGGGGAGCACTAGGATGTATTTGGTTTGTTGCAGTAGTGGAAGGGGTCTGCTCTTTTGTCTTGTGGGAAGGATGAAGGCAAATAACTGCTTTCTAAGCAGCAATGTAATAGAATTGCTGAGCTGACATCCCTGGTTCCTTGAAGCTGAGCTTCAGGCACCCCCAGGCTGGTCAACTTCTTCTGAAAGAAGCAACTAAAATGCACAGACAAGGATGCTGCTGCAAGTTTGGGAGAAGTCACTGTGACATAGTGGTTGCAGAGTGAGTTGTATCATCCTTCCGACTTAGAATTACAGCAATGCTGTGGATATTCCAGGATGAGATCCAGTAATGTTGTGATCCACTTGGTGATGCTACACCCATAGGGATGCCACACTGTGTACCATGCTGAACTTGACAGCGCTAATGAAAGTGTCTGGGGATGCAAAGAATATGTGCCAGGATATATGTGCTGGCGGTCAGGAAGACGCTAGAGATCCAGGATCAGAAACATTTTGTTTATCTCTATTTCTAGAGCAAAAGTTTGAAATATACTAATCATTACTAGAAAAGGCTAATGAGTAATTTTTAGTAGGAAGGCTTTTCTCTTAAACTATATAGCTGTACATATTTCCTTTTGTGATTTCCCTCACCCAAGGGTTTTTCTTCATTCCAGTATTAGTCAAGCTGGCATGGCAAGATTTGTTATCAGTCAGGACTCCATTATGTATTTTGGAGCGTGTACTCTTGTTCAAAAGTGCCGTGAGAAACTCAGTAAAAATATCTTGCCCTTTTCAGTGGAGTCTTTGCATCAGACTCTCAGCAAGCTTTGAGCATCAGCTTGATATCAGTAATAAGAAAGAGCGCATACTTTAGTTTTATCCTAATATTAGCCTCTTTTTAAATAATGTGGACACTGTAAAGAAGAGCTATGAAAAGTTATGGGCTTTTGCTGTGTTGGTTATTTCTTTTACTGAAGACACAGTTACAATGTTTAAAAATTTATAATTCCATTAAAAACAAGCCATTTTAACATCTCAAATTGTCATTGCTTAGCTATTGAATTTGATGGATTTACATGCAAATCCATTTATATTCTAGAGTTGGATTCATCTGCATTACATTAGAAGCTTTACTATGCCAAGTAACCCTTCTAGTGTTTGAAGAAATATCTATCAAAATGGGCTAGCAACTTTTCAGCTATATTTTGGAGAAATGTGAACTCATCAATTCTTTTGCTCAAATTGTTATTTCATTATGAGAAATTTTCCATTTCAGAAAAAAAAAAATCTGTTAAGGTGTTCCATTTTGTTATTTTCAAAACACTATGGTTGTATGGGTATTTTTCCCTTCAGTTTTTGGAATCAATTTAGTAAATAATTCCATAAACTCAGAATCCTAAAAAACATTTTCAATTTGGAAAAAAAAAAAAACACACCATACAGGCCATCTGTTGCTCTAGTTTAGAAAGAATAAAAGGCTCTTACAAATTACATAGGAAACTAAATTATCTTTCTTACCTAACTGATATTTGTGTGTGATCCTCTCTCATTTTCAGTTGCATATATAAGTTTTCTCCTTTTCTATCACATCTTGCTTTTCTGTCAGCAGTTACCCTTAGTACTTTTGTTTGTTTAGAAATATTCCTATTCCAATAGTGTAATTCCTCAAGAGTTTTTGTGAAATAGCATTAAAAGATACAGTAGTGCAACATTGTCAAAAGGTGTATTTACTCTTTGTTGATTGGATCACACAAGTGCTATCTGGGTGATATGAAGAACTTGATGATTGAGCAGCCGAGCTTCTTGGCTTGACTCTAAGGAGTTAATGTAAAGTACTTTTATGCAGATTGTAAATTGGCTATTGCTAATTCTCTTGTCTTCACCAGTTGATGTAGTATCAATTAGCAAATACAGGTTTTAATGCTGCCTTTAATATTCATGATTCTTAATTGCCTTTGTTAATTGAGAAGAAACACTTCTGTGTGCAATGCTTGACAGGTAAGAATTATTATCTTCTGCTTGTGTTGGCAGTCAGCCAGAAAAAAGTAGGTTACTGATACGCAAGTATGTGCAAAGATCTTGCCCACAGATCTTTTCTTTTGGCCGTGAGTTTCCCTGCTCTTGATATAGTCTGAATAATGGAACAGCTGATGGTTCAGGTAAAACGTCTGAATAACCTGGTTTGAGGAATCAGGTGTGCAGTTTCATTTACAACAGGGAGCAGGCACAAAAGAGAGATATTTTTAGAAACTGCAAACCTACAGTTATTTAAAATAATAATAAGTGTTGAAGAAATGACTGAGACTTTGAAAAAAGGAGATAATGTTATTCATGGTGAAACTTATATGGTCAAATTTTCTTAATATTTTTTTTTCCAAATATGTCAAGTTTGATTTGTATATATGTTTGGTTTTGGACTATGTGTTTCAACCCCTGAAGTATATCTTATGTTCAGGTGTTTCAATTTTTTATACTGTCCATATATCTTAGCTGTATCATACTTTCTTTTTGATGGTATAAAATTGGCCTTGTTTGAAATATCCTTGCAACTACTAAACTATTTTCATTTAAACATTTTCAGAGGCTATTTTTTAATTTTCAGCCAGCTTGAACTGTTGCTTTCATGTAGCTTTAAAGACTACGAAAGGAAGAATCTGCTTAAAAAAAAAAAAGGAAAATCAGAAATACTTGAATGCCAGCTGCAAAAGCAGCTTACAAAGAGGTGCTTACTAAAGCTAATTGAAAAGCAAACACAAACTAAAATCCAAACGGACTTAAGACCTTGGCTTATTTAAATGCTTTAACAAAATTTTGGCTCAGCTCAATAATGCTAAACACAGAGTAAAAGAGTCATCTACCAGGTCCAGTAAGGCATGATTAACACTTTTAATGAGAAATGCTTATAAATTATGCTTTTGGTCATTATTTATATTCAAAGGATAGGTTCTTAATAGGAAAAGGTGGTCATTCTGTGTTCTGTTAGGAACAAAAATGGCTTGGTGGTTTTTTTATGTTAATTAAAATTAAAATGTTAATTTTTCATGAGAGCTGTAGAATAAATTGAACTGGAAGTGGCTTATACAGGAAATGAGACTTATCAATTAATTTTATTGTCTAAGGTTTGGCATCTTGGCTGATAAAAGCCAGTCTCACTTATCATTTCCCTTTTGCTTCTCTCAGTATTAGTCTGTAGAAATTGCACCAGCATCATGTGGCCTGAGCCACAAAGGGCTGTTCTGCACCAGATGGACTTCAGAGAGATAATGGAAGCAATATTGTCCCCAGCTTGGCAGCTGTTGCATGGGCTAAGCTGACCAGCTGTACACCATGGGCTTCTGTGGAGGTTATTGGAGCAGTAATCTCACACTTTGCAGGGTTCATGGGCTGTTGTTGTGAAAGATGGAGAAAAGCTTCCTTCTCCGCCCTTGCACAGCAACTTTTCACAAGATGCGGATAACCACGACACTGGATGTGACTGCCCCTTTAGCTGATGTTTTCTTGTAGCACTTCTTACTCTTTCCTGGTTGTGCAGCAATTCTACTGTATTCTGAAGTCGGAATGTTTTAACACATCCAGAAACAGAGATTCTTTGAAAAAAAGAGAATAAGAGAGGCAGATTAACAGAAAGTTGATGAGCAGCAGGAACGGATGCTTTCCCACAGGCTCTTAAAAGGTAGCTGTGATTGGATTGCTGGTAGCAATAGCCAAACTATGAAAGGGCTGCCCGTCCACCAGTGCTGAAAGGACATTTGGAAAGAGCAGAGGTCGGGGCTGCTCCTTCTGACATATCAGTGACTGCATTTGCATATTAACGCAGCCAGTCTGGAGATCCTCTATTAGGAAAACATCTGAGGGGGGTGAAATTGTTTTAGGCATGGCATTATGTTTCCAGTAGTGACAAAATACAGGAAGGTTGAAGGATAGAACAATACTTATGAACCTGAAGGTATATATCAAGCTTAGAGTTTCTTATGGTTAGAGTATTTTTGTTGGAATTCTTTTTACGCACAACTATATACTACTCCTTGTCAAAGATCACCTGTTGTGTCAGTGATCATCTAGTGTGAAGTGATATATCTGGAGTTTATGGTTATACTTCTAGTGGAAGACTTCCCTGTGTATGTAGAAATATCAGCTTGCCAGCTCGACACCGTACACATTCACAGCTGGTTACAGTGTTTTGGATCATCAGCAATTGGAAATGTGTGACTGCTACAGAAATAGGATATCAAAGACATCATAGTGTCAGGCTTACCTGGAAACAGTTCAACCTTTGAAAATATGCCTGTCTTCACTACCTTGAGAATTTCTGTGTATTTTAAGTTCTTCCAAAATCAGTGTTGTTTTGTCCATTTCCAGTGTTAGAACCTTATGAACACATAAAAAATAACCCCAGCATCCCTCACAGAATTATTTTCTGAAATCTGCTGAACTTTCCCTCATTATTTATGGAACAAAGAAATTACTGGTGGGTTAATGTACTGAGGATTCAGATGTTCTGGTTCATGGATGTAACTTGATTTCATTTGGTGGACTTTTTTTTAATTGGTAAAGGTTTTTGTCTTTATTAATACCATTCTCTGACAGATGACAAATCAGAGGCAATTTTCTTCCCATTGCATAATTCAGTCATGCTAAGAATATCAAGCTAAAACCTGTTAAAAACAGAAACCTGTGCACTTCAAAATTTCTACCGGTGGTTGTGATAGACCATGACTGCTGCCTCTAAACCTTTCCTTTAGGGTACAGATTTTTAATGATACTTGGCTGTTGGTTATGTAATGATACTTGGTATATTTGGAAGTATCTTATTAGATATACTTCTTCACTTGACACTTACTTTAATTGAAACTCAGTGATACCTGAAGGGACATGTATTTATACGGTAGTAAGCATATAGTTAAAATTGTAAGAGATAAGTTTTACCATACCTTTAAAAAATTCTCTTTAGTTTCTGAAAGGTTCTATTAATCC
This sequence comes from Pampusana beccarii, assembly GCA_013399365.1. Lineage (NCBI taxonomy): Eukaryota > Metazoa > Chordata > Aves > Columbiformes > Columbidae > Pampusana > Pampusana beccarii. The sequence goes on along the minus strand of VWYH01003809.1, from coordinate 103,504 downwards.
CCTTAAGACCTTCAATATGTTCAGCTTTTTATGTTGTTGATCGTATGATTCAACCCAAATTATTATGGCTCTTTTAATACTTGCTGCTTCTGTAAGGTTTGGATTTAAGTGATCACATTACAATTATTTTATCTGTAAAATACATGCGAAGTCACAAGTTACCTTAGCAGAACTCAAAATGTGACATTTCTTCTAAACTCTCAAAGTAAAGTCTTGTTAGTAGTTTGTTGTTGCTTTTATCCTTGCAACTTCATGTCTTGGCAAGATGTGATGAGTCATGGTTATTATAGTTGTCACTTTGGTATTAGAGCAGAACAGCTTCACAAACGTCCTATTAACCTATCTCATAACCCAGTGCCAAGACACTTTCATCATGTAGTCTATTCCAACACGTTAATATAGCTGAAGATTTATCATTTTATTACTTGGTGCACAAAAGTCAAATTACTTCCTTGGTGTCAAAAGTAATTTCCCAGATATTGTTACCCAAATCACCTTTTCCTATTTCTGTTCCTTCTACTAACAAGAGTTTCTAACCAGCAAAATTTTGGAAGGGCTCTGTTACTTTTTATTGACATATGTACAATTGCTGGTATGCTTTCTTGGGTCAATAATGTAAGTATTAATCTAACGGTATATTAAAAGTTTGTTTCCCATGGGTCTCTTTTGGGAAAATATTCTTACGTGATTGTGCTATTTCTATAATACTGCAATCTTAAAGAGAAGTAGAACTAGTCTTTCTTCTTCCCATAAGCAAATGCATACAAAAGTTAAAGTGACTCGTTTTCAACAAAACAATTAAATAAACCATGTGGTGAGGCATAAAGATATTCATGTCTGTAACTCCTGGTTGCTATTTCATTTGGAACGAAGACAGACCAGTTTATACCAGAGCTACTAATTAAAAAATAGTCATGAATGCAGAACAGAGAAAAGTAATAAGATGTCCTAGAAGATGATTACATTAAAAGGTGACCTTAAATGGTTGGTTAGCATAGCCAGATTGTTTATTTGGATACACATTTGCTTTTTTTTTCCCCCTTGTCCCTCAAAATTGAGTAATTAAGAGCATACATATAGAAGAAATTTCAATGATGATTTAAGTAATTTAGCATTACTTATAAGCCACTGTGCCTCTAGTTTATGAGAGTGAATTGCATTACTAAAATAATGTTACACACACTGATAATACAACTTCTATTATGGCTGTTCACAATGCAGTTACAAAGTAGAAATTACAGTTCCTAAAAAGCAGGAGTAGTTCACAATGTATAGTGTATAATGGTATTGTGTTTTACAAGCATATCAACCCAAACACTGATATTTCTTTTATTTAAATAGTAATTTTTCTGACTACTTGTATTTTTTTAAGGTAGTTGAATTACATTAGAATGCATATATTAATAGGGATTCTTTTTTTAATAGAGTATAGGATATGTATAATATGAAAGGGCATGAATTAATAAATTCAGATTGGGAAAGTTCCCCAGAAGAGAACTCAGATAAAAATTTGGGTACAGGGATAGTACGAATGTAATTTATTTAACAAAATTATTGTGATTTATATTTTGTTTATTGCTCATTAGAACAGAGCTAAGGATTTCCAGAAGTTTAGTTTTCACTATGCAGACTTTCTGGTAGCTCACCCAGCTTCACTTCTCGGCTTTGCTTAATCTGAACCACAGTCTCATGATTTGGCTTTGTCTAGCCAATCCAGACCATTATTTCTTAGGGAAAAAGCAAATATTTACTTGGCCAGAGTGAGAGACAGACACATTCTGTTGCCTAAAGCTTAAGGATTTCCTGAGGGACATGGATGGCTGAGGTTCAGATGCCTGTTCAAAAGCATTCAAAGTCTTGAGGGTCCTATCCTCAAGCATAGAATTATCTTCTCTTAATAGAAAAATGCTGTCAAAACCAGCTAGTCCCAGAGCATTTCTGTGAGCGAATAAAACATCATGTTCTGACATGCAAACATCAAAACTGTGGACATAAGTTTCTAATTGGCTTTAGACTGGGATCAGAGTGAATCAGCAATTAAACACAAGCTGTCAGTGCAGTCCTGTTGGTTGGAAGTGTAATCCCCGTGTGTGCAGACGGGGAAGTTGTCAGAAGAGGCTGGGAGATCTCTGCTGCCGTGAATAACAAGGATGAGGGAAATCACCCATCATCTGGTCTGCCAGTACATCTTGTCCAGGTCGCTGGTGAGACTGGCGCGGAGCACACGCTGCCTGTCACCTTTCCAAGGGATGTTAGAGAAGGCAAGTGACCAAAAAAAAATGAACTGAAGAGACAACTTCAGATGAGGTCCCCGGTTACATTTATTTCAATGTAGGAGGAGGCCTGGATAGTTCATACAATGAGGGAGAAGATTGTGGAAAATAATTGGGTTTTCTCTTTAGAAAAGATATACGTAAAAGGAAGGATAGAAAAGAATTTTAAACATTGGATCTGTAAATAAAGTGTTTTAAAAATTATTATTTAACAGCAAATATAATTAACCACTGAAACAGATGACAAAGAGATACTTTCTATATTTCACTTTTAATTGTTTTCAGATCAATACTAATACCTTTCTGAATGTTATCTTTCAGCCAAACATGAATTATTTGGCTCGCTTTATGGCTAAGTAGGTGAAACTTAATGACCTGTGTGCGAGTTCTATTAAATGATCAAATGGTCCCATCTGGCTTTAAGCTCTCAATCCACTTAATGAGTGAATTGCGTTAATATCCACAGGCCATTATCAAGTCGAATGTTGATTCTCTTGAAAAGAGCTATGAAAGTTTCTGTCAGGGGAGAAAAACTCTGCTTTCTCATCCCTGTTTCACCCCCCTTCAAGGTCACTTCAATTTCTAGTATTAGCACAGCTCTTTGTGCTGTTGGTTGGAGAATATTGCCAGATCAGTGTCAGATTCTAATTCCTTTTCTTAAATTGATAATTACAGTTTCACCCAGGGTAGTTATATGGTACTTCTCCTTTTTAAGGTGTTATTTACAAAAGGATGTCAAAGAAGTTAACATTTTCTAGACTGTTTGGCTACTTTAGACTAATTACTTTTACTTGGGGTTTTTTCTGAAGCTTCATCTAACATGTCCGAGCCATTTCCCAGAAAAAGATGATGAAGAAAGATTTAATTATTTCTCTCATCCCTTTCCCCCAGTGACAAAATGTCTTCTGAATGAAGTGCTAGCACTCCCTGAGAAAAAGTAGCACTTCGGAGAGAAGGTTTGAAGTTGAAAGTCTGCATCTCCTCAGTCCAGATTTGTTAGTGTTTGTCGAAGATTTTTTTTTCTAAGGTTTGTGACTGGCCAAACATGCCTCAGTCTGGAGCTGCAGGGATCAGGCCATGCTTTCCTTGCCACTTTTCTGTAATGGCAGGCACCGCTGTGATGCTGCAATGTGATAGAAAATACAGAGTTTTTGCCTGTAACTCCCTCAGCAGCAGTCTTTGCGATGAGCAGAATGACAGCTGTTTTGGTGAAAAAGAGACTTGTAAGATGTGAGGTGGGATGAAAGGGAGAGTTGGTGACTAGTGGAGGATGAAAAGTGGATCAAGCAAAGGTGATGATGTGTCCTCAAAGCAGAGCCCTTCCTTTCCAGTAAAGTGGGATCCTGCAGATAAAAGATACCAATTGTGCAATCCACTTCACTTTTGATGCATTGTAACTTTTTCTTGTCTTAATGCTAAATCCTGCTTCAATGCAATCTTTACAACTAATATCTGGCAGTGATATCCAATATAGGTTCTATGTGTTCTAGCAAGTAGTGACAGGAGTTGGTAGCACCAGTGGGTAAAATAGTGACAGGTTCCGTCAATTGACTGAAACAAGAAGGTGATCGCCACCTCTGACCCTTAGGTAGCAAGGAATGAAGGTAAAGCGGGAGGAAACGATACATGATGCAAGATAATTTATAGAGGAAGAAGCAAAACAGGCTTGATCTTGATTTTGTATTATCTTGTTAGTAAATTCTTTATCAGGAAAGCCAATGGACAGAGGAGTGAGGGTTGTGCATTGCCTGGCTGCATGTTACCAGCTTAGGGAAGGTCACTTATGCACCAGAAAATGGACTTTAATTTAAACACAAAGCTATGAGTTGTGTTTATTGGGTCTTTTAGGG
>VWYH01003809.1:26705-99334 GCA_013399365.1 Pampusana beccarii | reverse complement strand
ATGGCATTACTTAGTAAAATGAGTAAAATGTATTGAAAGAATGAGTTACCTATGAATAAATATTTCCTTTTATTTTGGGAAGTTTAGGTCTCGTAATTGCCTGTAAAGGAGTCAGAGCATGTGACAGAGTCTAAATCTGTTGGATTTGTCTGGTTTACACCTAGTGCTGGATTTGACAGCTTCTGCTTCCAGCTTCTGCTTCCCAGATACTCAGTACCAGTTGTCTCATGGAAATAAAACTCAACTCCTAGCTTTTCAGTGCCATGCAGCCATCTCTGCTGTCCCAAGTTAGCTTAAGTAGTTGTTTTCATGTCTTTTAAAATATTCTCTGAATACTATTTTATATGCCTATATGGCTCGTGGAACTCCGTGTCAATATCAAATGTGTGCAATTTATAATCAAGTATATTGTGTGGATGTGCCATCTCTACTGAGTTCAGAACAGTGGGTTTTGTTGTTGTGGGTTTTGTGTGAGTCTGGTTTGGAGGGTTTTGTTTGTTTGGGTTTTTGTTTGGTTTGGGTTTTTGTTTTTTTTTTAATTTGAACAAACTTATGAAGATGCTTCTTACTCCATATATGTGGACTGATGCGGTTTCTGGTCCCTTCACTATGTCATTTTTCTCTGAAAGTAAGAGTGCATGTTAAGTGGAGGCTTTGAATGACTTATGAAACTGAGGATGAAAAAGATGCACAATAAATTAATAATATGAGTATTATATGGTAACACAGAAGCATCATGCTTAAATACATCTAGCTTGTAAAATCTTAAGTCCCTGTGCCACATTTCCATAATTTCTTCCCTTTTCCATCCCGATTTTCTTAAATTTTTCTTAAATTATAAGGGAAAAATGTTGTGGCTTTAGTTTCCTCAGAACTTTAAACCTACATTTCATATGAATTAGATGTTGGTTAATGGTTTGATTGTAAACATAATCCATCTACAAAGTTCCTCAGCTTTATCTCTCTGTAATTCTGATAAAGCTGTAGTTGGGAATAAAATAGATTGTTTTAATGGCTGCTTAGTCATTTACAAGAGGTGCTACAACCAAATTCTAGCATTTATATTATTCATATTATCTGTGCTCTTTTATCCTTGGTAACTCTGAACAGATTAAATGGACTTTATGGATTTATTTTTAAAATGGAAGCAGATGTAAAGTCAGTGAACGTGCGTGCACATGCAAATATTAATACTGTGTAAAGTCAGCAGTTCATACTTTTCAATGTTAGATGCATGCTGAATATCCTGTGTTAAATTTTATTGCATCATTTATAGTGTGGAATTGCTAGGATATAACTGGGATGACTTCCTGTCATTAAATGTTCTATGGCTTTTTGGCAGGAGTTAGGGGTGTTAACCTCAATCGCCTGGCAAAAAATAAATCCTGCTGTGATAACTGTACTGTCTATTTAAATCGTCCCCATAAGATTTTACCCAAGTTTCTCATCTCTCTGTAAAATTATAACATTATTGTCCCAGAATGAAATTCAGTCCCAACGGAGTATGCATTGTAGTGGTGGGTGAGAGATCTCTTTCTCAGATTGCTTTGAAGAATTTGTGATCGAGAGTGCTGTATAAATATAAGCTGTTGGTACCAAAAATAAATCAGTAATTAGAACTGATGGAGTGAAGCAAAGCCATGTGAAACTCGAAATTTAATTTGATACATTAATATTTTAAAACAAATATGAACATGTGCTTACTTCGGACTGTGTTAGCTCCGGGCAGCAATTTGTTGTATTGTTAGAGGAAATGAAGGTTTTATAAGGAACTGCCAAGACCATTTTTGCTTAAAATATCCCTGCACTTTCTACTGTACATCAGCAAAGAGCAAGATATAGGTTGTTTCATGCAATGCTACATATTGTAGTCGACCCAATAATTTTCCTTGAACAAGATTAAGGATTTTACCTTTGTTTTAAAATGTGCATAACGAGTTCATAGGAAATTTTCAGTCCTTTGTATTGGAAATTTCGAGCTGACAGGGATGCAGGGGAAAAACCGACACATCCCCACAGTGGTTCCAAAGGAGGCTTTGTGGGCTGCCCTTGGCGCGAGAGCTTTGCAGCCCTTCCCCTAAATGCATCGACTACTTCTGTGCCAGCCACACAGAATGGTACTTATTCATCTAATTTACTGTGGTGTGTTTCACTAACATTATCTAAAAAGGTATTTAGCATGTGCCAAAACTCCATTGATTGCATTATAGTGTGTTTTGGGGGTGGAGGAGTAATTTTAACCACAAACTGAACCTACTTTGCTTTTTCCTTTAAAATCCATTATCCGCTCAAATTGGATATTTTCTTTTTATTTTTAGCAGGCAGTTGTGAATGGCAGCAGTTTACTGTGGGAACATCAGGTTTTTTTCAGGAATCTTTAAAGAAAAATACCAAGCTGTTTAATCATACTTCATTTTGTTTGCCACCAGTAATTAGCTTGATATACAGTTTTGTGTGGGGACAGGTATGGAAGATAAACTGGTTTTTAAGTTGAGTAATTTTTTTCTGGAGTGAGTTTATAGAAAGATAAGTGCATTTTGTATGTAACTGGCAAGCTGTTCATTATGAGATTTTTAAATTATATAGTTTGTCGTATCTGTGGTGAATTTCATTAGTGGCATGGATTTGAGTAGGCAAAATTATGCATGTCTAGCAACTGTATTTCTGTGGTTTTGTGGGCTACTTGATGAAAACAACTCTTTCCAGCCATGACTCCTAGCCATGTTAAGGAGCAACACTACAGATATATACTGCAGATTGGTTAACCTGTGTTCTGCTGGTGTATGCTGCTGCGTGTCCGTAGTACGTACAGAGATCTGGGTTCAAGACAAAAACATTAATTTCCTGCCTTTTATATGGATGATGTTTCTGAATTTGGGTGGAACATTTAATGTCTCTGTGCCTCAGTTATCTAACCAAACATACTTATTTTCATTCTGCTCCTGATTTATTTCCACTAAAGCTACAGGAATTCAGTCTCAATGCATGCAATATAAATCATATCCAACTCTGTGTGTGTGTGTGTGTGTGTGTGTGTGTGTGTGTGTGTTTCATACTTACCAATGTGTGAGTTGCAGCTGATCACTTTGATATGCTGTCATACAAAGCATATCAAACCTAGAGTTAAGAGTTGGGGGACAAATTACAGGTATGGCCAATGTTGCACTTCCGTTAGAAGATCCAGATCTAGTAATTTATTCTGGGAGCTGCAGGTAGTAAAAGCTCACTGAGAAGAACAAGGAGAAGCTGTTAGCTTTGGTTCATGTATTACTGAAGTTCTTCAGTATTTTTGAAAGGGAGCAGTGCATGGTACCAATTCCGCTGTCATGTCTGTAGGAATGGTTGTACAAGATGTGTTACAATACAAGGTACAGTGTAGAAACTACTGAAACTGTATTTCATATTCAGGAGTTATAGGCTTATATATCACAGATGTAGAAAAGGGAATTGTGCTGTTTCTGAAGAAAGAATTAGAAATCAAAATGTCCTAAAATCAAGATGCAGTTGCTAATAGTTACTTCAGGCCTGAAGACACTTGACCTAGACTACGAAAAGTGCTCTGATGTCTGAAAATTTGAAGTACAGGAGAGCCTGAAGAAATTCAGCAGGAGAATGTAAATATGTTTAAAAAAATAGGTAAACTGCCTTATATAGGGTGTCAGGCAGGGCAGATTCCTGTATTGTTCAGATTTTGACATGAGTGATTGCCTAGCTTGAGGTGATAGCTTCTGTAGTGGGTCTTAGTTCTGTTGTGCCACTTCTGTGGAAGCCTTTTCTGTGTCGGTGAGAGGCATCCTCCTCCCACATGGCCCTGTGAAGTTGCCTAGAAGGCCAGAGCACAGCTCTTGATTTGGTAAATATAGTAGCTCTTACTCTCAAGCTGATGCAAGCCTGTTGCACAGCTGAGTGGTGTTTGGGGCTCCTCTTGAGGTCTGTAAGAGCAGCCACAGGCTGGCTGGGGTGGAGAGCAAGTATCTGCCATGCGCTGTCTAAAGAGACTTGATACCTGCACCACATCTGCTGGGAAACCGGCCTGACTTGCAGACGGTGCAGTGAGGAAATCAAGATGTCATAAGAATAATCCATCTTGGAAGAAGCTGTTGCTGCCTCCCATAAAATTGCTATGTGTGCAGCTGCCCACGATGTATTTTGCTGTGCAAGGGCTATCAAAGCAATCGCTCACTTATGTGCTGACATATCTGTATTTGGCAGTCTGCAACATCTCAACCTAGTTGGATTTAAAACATCATAGGGCTGTCCAGCTTGAAACTATTCGGGGTTGTTTCACTTGACTTGCCTGTCTTTGCCCTCCCTCTTTCTTGTTTTCAGTGTTCGAGGATATTACTCTTGAAAATAAGGAAAAAGACTCTTTCAAGTGTTGAATTGATGCCCTGGCCTACTATTTTAACCAACCTTTTAATTACAGCCAATATAGTGTTGAGATCCTTAAAGTATTTCCATCACCTACTGTGAGAAGCTTTCTGGGTAAGAACTCTGTAAAGTTAATCTTTTGGAAAAAAGCTGTAGAGTGAATTAAAACTGAAAGAATATGAATATGCAAACATGGAATGGTGGAAAAAAATCCCAAATGTTGAAATCCAGCAAAAGAAATGGCAACTTCCCACCATCTGCAGCAGCCTCTTCTTTTGAAAATATTCAGCTTGTAAGTAGGAGTAATTTTTACTCTTCAAAAAGGTAGTTAAATCCAAAGTCTAATTCCAAAGAAAGAAAATGCAAGGGTTCAGGCCTTCTTCTTACTCTTGAAAATAGCCTTGACTTTGTATGGCTGGCTTTAATAAATCTCACTCAGCAGGTGTCCCACCATCGTAGCTTAAAAGCTAAGCAGATGTGTTGCCTTTGCTGCTGCAATCTTTCATTTGTCATGGAAACCAACAGTTAGTGTAATGCAAGATGAGTAACTATTTCTTACGTGTTTCATTTTACGTGCTGTGTGCATACTGTTTACAAAACATGATTTTTCCGAAGGATAACTTTATTAGATAGCTGTTGGCATGGCATTTACTATTTTTCCTAGGCCCTTGATAAAAGCAAGCGCACCTTTTGACTTGTCTTTCCACATGCAGTGGTGCTTTGTGATCTGGTGAAAGTCAACATTTTCCTTGCTGAAAAGCTTTTGTTCACTGCTTACATTCAAATTTAAAGTATGAGATTCGAAGCAATCATGGGAACCAAGGCAGAACTATCTCCAGAGCTGTCATAATTTCCACTTTCTTTTGCAGTGGAAGACAAAATGACAATAGCTCTGTAAATCTTGATCAATGATTTTATTTCTTCATATCAGAATGAATTAAGCTGCTTTTCTGCAGTGCTTCTTGTCAGTATCTTTGCAGCTGACAGGCCTAGTTAGACTTAAAAAAAAAAATTCCATAACTAGAAGATGATTTGCATTCTTAAAGATAAACATTTATGTGCCTTCTTAAATCCAAAAGCTGTTGCTGCATGCCAGTACAAGTTTATCCTACAGACAATAATGGCAGGTGTGAAAGTCGGTTCAAGAAGAGAAGGCTACTACACAATGAAAGTGACTTCTCAAAAATCCATATACACATAGCAATTAAGAGCTTTGACTTTCCTGAGTAGCATGGTAGTAATTTACTGTCAAACAGATGTATATGTAGAGAAAAGGTGTGCAAAATCACTGCCAATGTGGTTGGTATTTTTTTTTTCATTTTCCTGAATGAGTAAAACCAGAACATACATTATCTTCTAAATTAAGGGCCTCTGAATCTTTGACATTGTTGTTCCTTGAAAATCCCCAGATAAATTAACACCAAGCCACTGACACACCTTCAGGTAAGGCACCAAGATTTCTGCTTATAAATCAAAGTCTTACTGTCTGGAAATTAATGTACATATTGAAAATCAAACAAAATTAAATTTTCAAGCTATAATGGATATTGTTGAAAATGCCACATGGAGCTGATGTCATGATCATATTTCCCACATATATATTTGCAGCAGCATGAGTAAATTTTTGAGTAAGCATGCTGCTTGATCCATACCTGACCCTATGAAATAAAACTGATTCGTCATGTAAAAGCTTTTAAAATTTGGCATTTCCAACAAGCCCATAATCCTATTGAGACCTTCAATATGCCTAATTGCAAGATAGGACAGTTTTCGGTACTAGAGACAATAAATTATTCAGGATAGTGTAGTACTGCTTATGCTTTTAATGAGTTTCCTCAGCTGGACCCCTGCAGTCTTAAAAGTCTATATTCAGTGTAAGTGAGGTCTCTGCAATGTGTTTTCAATATATTTTCATTATTGCATTTTCTTGCATTTTGAGTTGGATTTTAGCATCCTTTCTCTCATTTCAGTCTGAAACAAAACAAAACAAATAAATAGAATCTATTTTTCTTTGAAGACACTCAGTTAAAAGGTGCAAACTGAGGTTACTTTGACATCATGTCCTTTATATTTCCAGCGTGCTAGTGGCTTTTCACATTGAGTACTTCAGTGCATGATGCTTATGTAAACAACATAGTTGGTTTGGTAGATGATCTTCAAGTTTTTTAGAGGAATTATTTGAAGTCATTGATAAGGTAAAATATATATATAATGTATGTCATGGTATTATAGAATAATGTCATATTTCTGCTCACTGTTGAACTTTTTTGGTGTGTTGTTATAACCATAGTAAGAAGACACAAGTTAGTGGAGTTGATAAAATGATGGAGAGGGTATTCAAAGAGCAGTTGTGCACTGACTGCATCTGCAATGTCAGCCTGGCAATAGCTTTTCTGGTTGCCTTGCTGAAAGCAGCTGCTCTGTTTTCCGTGGGTCTTCTTACTTTGCAAATTCTTGTTCACTAATACATAAGGTTTGGGAACTGTGTTTTTTCGTTGTTAAAGCTTTGCCAAATGAAATTATAAACTGTTCTATTAGATGACTATGTAGTCTCCTATAAAGATTTTTTCATATCCAAGGGAGCAATTTAAACTGATTTGGAGAAGATGCCAAGCACCAGGATTTACGTGGGAATGTCACAAGTGACAAGCCTTCCCTAATGAATTGCTGCAAAAGAAAAGTACCACCTGTCTAACATTATTCCAGACTTAGTTAATTACCCCATATCACTTCTGACAACTGCAGAAAAATCAGAGACTGATATTTATGACCTCTAATCTGAAGAGCTATTTCTATCTTGATGTTGTTTTAATCAAATAGCACAAGGTCTCGATATTATCAAGTCACAGCTGTCAATCAAGAGGTTTTCATTCTGCATGACAGCTCTCGATTATTTTCATCAGTATTGTTGCTTTCACTCCCATTAAAAAGTGTGACAATTTTAGTGTGTGGGTTTTTGTGGTGTTTGTTTTTGTTTTTGTTTTTTCCAATAATATCTCCTTAAAGAGAAGATCTAAGTTTTCAGTAAGCATACATATGAAGCATCACAGGTTTGTTCTTTTCTCCTATAGGCTTGTAAAGTAAATGCAAAACAACCCCTTTTACTCCCAAACCTTCTGCATATATAAGAGTGGTAACGAAATATAGAATTACTTAGAATACAGGTCTAACCTCTTGCAGTTTTACCTGATTTGTGAACAAAATTATTTAACCTTTTTTTTTTCCTGAAACCATTTACTACTATTTAAAGTTCTTTTTCTACATACCTGAAAAGTATCTCTCACCCCTGAATATTTCATTTAAAAGTATAAATGGTTCTGTGATGAACTGAATAGTTAATTGAGTCTAATTATATTTGAAATGATTGGAAAAGAGTGTATGTGTCTCTATGGCAACTTTCCCTTCTATAACATTTCTTCTTAATGTGAAAATTCAAGAAAGTCTATACTTAAATAGTTGAGGATAAACGAGAAAGATGTCTCAAATGTAAAGTTTATCATGTATTGTGAGGCATCTGGTATTTATTGTAGAAATGAACACAGAATTTTCTTGAACTTGTAGTGCCAGCAACCAGGAAAGGCTACATTTGATGATACTTGTGCAGTTGTTGATTTTTCCCATTGTTACTGTACAATTGATAAAGCTTTTAACTGCACAGTGATATAGTGGTGCTTATTCCCATATAAGCTCAATGTTTCACAAACATTGGTCAGTCTGTTTTTCACTCTGCGTGCAAGGTGATATGGCATTAATATTTCTGTTCAACAAATTAAAAGCCATGGCACAGAGCTATCAAAGTTAGAAGTATATGTTAAATTTGGGATCCATCTTAGAGGCAGCTGCAATCAGTTCTTCAGAGCTATTAGTGCTGTGGCTTTGAATGTTTTTAGGGCGTAATTTTGTGGTAGATGTGGTGTGGGTATGTGTGTTTGTGTTGTTATGAGCTGTGCTTGTAAGTGTTGCCACTGGGGTTAAATTCATAAGAATCTGGCTCTCTCTCAACAGACTGACAACTCGAATGGGCCAAAAATATCCCTGAGGGTAATCTTTCGTAGACATTTGACAACACAGGAACAGTGTGAGCCCCTCCATGTGCATCAGCTCACCAGTCTGGGTTCTGCTCCAGGCTCTTGCTCTAGGAGATCTAGTTTCTTCTCCATGGATTTTCATCAAACATAAGTTCAACTAATTTTCATGACAACTTGTGTGGTTTCGTGGTTTGGTTTTTTTTCATTTTTTGGTGTTGTTTGTTTTGGGGTTTTTTTTGGTTTTTTTTTTTTGTTTTGTTTTTGTGGGGGTTTTTTGTTTGTTTGTTTGTTTGTTGTGGTTTTTTTTCCTTTTTTTTTTTTTCCTGGAGAATGGTGGCCTAGCCTATGTGGCAAGACTTTTGTTCCTTGGTTCTTCACTGAGTCTCATGGTATTTCTTCTATTATTAGCTTACTTTCCAGGACCATTATAACCTTTTGTTCCAAACCATTGTGTGTTTGAAGGAGTTGTGTGTTTGAAGGAAGTGCTGGAAGAGAGAAATAGCAGAAGGCCGGGGGCCATACTTTCTTTGTTAACTGCAATAGGAGCCAGTAAAAGTTATGAAAAAGGGAAAAGCCTTTTTTTCTGACAACTTCCTGGTGTGCTGCCACATGCCTGGTACTGAAATACAGTTGCCAGGTTCTTCTGAGGACTGCAGCTTCTCCCAGTTTACGTATTTTTTCCTTCCCCTCTCTCCTCTCACAGTGAGTAGAAAGGATGTGTCCCAACCAGGCACACTGAATTTCCCTGCAGCTCTGTAGACACATTGATGCCTTTCAAGGAAATAGCTGTAAGACTAATATTTTTGACAGGAAAAAAATCTTTTCCCTAGTCTGACTCTCAAAAATGGCTAAATTATTCTTAACTATAACTTTTAGAAACAGAAGTAAAAACCTAAGTGTAGAAATTTCAGCCTGACTAGGCAATGTTGGATAAAAGGAATAGAATAGAAACCTCATGATAGTGTCAATGACTTCTAAACAGGTCTTATACAATCAATCGTATTCAAATTAGTCATACTTTTGGGGCATTTATAGCTTTACAAAGGAGAATCTTAATCTCCTTCGTTATGACTAATAAATCAACACTAACACCATTGGCTTTGAGTTGGACGAGGCAGCTGAAATAAAGAATTTAAGTGGCTTAGCTTGTACTCTGTATTGTAGCAGGAAGAATTCAGATATTAAGATTTTATTTTCTGTAACTGGGAAAAAAAAAAAAAAATCATCTCCTATAATAATGTTATTCCAGTACAATTACTCACAGTTCCACAGCAACTGGAAAGGAAATTGGTGTAAGCTGTCCTGTATGCTGCCTCTGGATGCAAATGTAATCAATCCTTTTGGTCTTTCTCATGAATCCTTATCACCTGTATGATCACTTCAGCATGGAACACACATCTCAAAGAGGGTGGGTGCAAAAGTGAAATTTGCGTCAGAGGAGTCTGCTATATCTCACGCAGTGGGATAGGCAGCTAATATTTGCTAGTGTCCTCTATAGTCAAGCTTGTTGAAAGATGTCAGAACGATAGCTGCAAACAGCTGTTGCATCAGGAATCTTGGAAGCAATTTCAACCTTATCTAGTTCCTGCACTATTTCACAAAAATATTTGGGTGTGGTTCAGATAAGGGGAACCTACCTTCTTATTTATACAACTAATACAATGGGATGGTGTTAGTAATTAATCGTGTTTGTTAGTGTGCTGGTGGTGTTATCATAGACTTCCGATACTATGTGACTTGCTGTGCTTTATGTTCTTCAGTTTGTGTTTTCAAGAAATCAACTTTATTCAGTCTGCTAGTGTTCTTTCACAGTGAAAGGAACTTACTGGAAATATAAGTTCATTAAATCAATAGCCTGGAAAAAGACTATTTAGGTTAGTTTTGCCTTCTTTTTTTTTTTTTTTTTTTTCCTAAATGTGATTATTAGTGTGAAGTGAATGACAATTTAGAGAGAGTCTTTAGGATGGATGTATTCTGGATAACCAGAGTAAAGAGATTCTGGAGCTGCTACTTCTGTTTTCTAGTAAAAACTATGCAAATTTGGATTTCAGTCTGTTTCAGGACTCTTACCCTCAGGTGACAGAGCAATCATTTACATTTGCCTGACTTCTGTGGCCAATCTTGGAGAAGGTTTCTTGTGGGTTAGTTGGCTTGGTGAAGTGGCTGCTCAGTTATTACTTATTTTGCAGAAAACAATAAAGTGTCTGTTCTTCAAATTCGGTAGTAAAGAGGTTCTCCTTCCAACAGCAGGTGTTGAGCTATAATTGGCCATAACAATGTCATGTTTTGCTTGGAGACTTTGAGAGGATAACAAAGCTATTTTCTACCAGTACAAGCTGGCTTTTATTACAAGTAAGGGAGAACTCCAAACCAGGTCAGGGTGGTCACAGAGGTAGTGACTTATTTTCCTGGGTGAAATCAATTAGCTTCCTTGACTTCGGAGCTTGTATTTCAGTGTAAAATACTCTGTTATATAAAGGCACTGGAAACTTGAGTAACGTAAGTTAATTAAAAAAAAAAAACAAACAAACCAAAACACCCAAACATAACCAAACAACAGCACCACCAACAAAAAAAACCACAACTCTGGAGCTTTATTCTGTGATTCTGTGTTTCAGTAATTTGTAAAACAAACACACAAAGCAAACAACTTGCTTTTTTATTATGAGTAATTTTGTCATAAAGGTAGCTTTGGGCTATATAAAGGGTAATGAGTGACCCTGCAATTCTAGTTCTTTATTAGTTTTGAAATACCACTTAGGACATGACATCTGTACTCTCGGATATAAGGACAGTGTCAAAAATCTGTGGAATGAAAATACTGAATAAGGTGCGCTCCATAAGGTACAGACAGGATACCGAATGATGTCTTTGTTTATACAATTCAGAGCAACAGTATAGTAGCGACTTGCATTCAAATCGTATTTTCCTTCATTACAATGATGAGGTTTTTAGTCTGCATCTCTGAGCATTACTTTCAAAGTGTCATCTTCTGTGTCTAAAGACACACAAGAATCTGAAGTGAGTAGCTATCCAAACATGAGTTCTATATGTGGTTTGCTTTTAAAAGTTGAGTTGTTTATTACATCGTTACTACAAGTTCACATGAGAGGCAGGTGGAAACAGGCCACTCTGGCAGATCCTACCAGTGGTTCTGGCTGAGCCTGTAGTAGACAGGGTCCAGGTCCAGACATGGCACAGTTTGCTTCAGCAGAGGGGTTTCTTCCATTCTTCTGAAATTCAGTGTCTGCAATGACAATGCGATGGGAGCCGACTTTCCGTCTGTTCCTATCATAGACTGCAGAGTAATGATAGCATGCTGAATGTCTGGGATAAATAACAACTACATCTGACTGATGGTTTCTTTCCTGCATCCAGAATTCAATTTTGAAAGGAGGAGGAAGAATCTGAACTAAAACAAGACTGAATGACAATAAGTGCTGAGAACTTGCAGCCAGATTTAAGAGCCACTTGTAGATTACGGCTGTGCTTTAGGAATCTAAGGTTGTCCAGTCCCTAGTAAGCAGGATCTTCTGCCTGGTGTTTCCTGTGAGGACTGTTACCCTGCGAGAGTCCACAGCGACACAAGTTCTTCATTGGTGTGACAGAGGTGTGTAGGAGTTTGGGTATGTACCCAATGCTGGATGGCAGAAGAAGTTGATGGATGTTGTGTCTTGAGGGCAGAGTGAAAAGGCAGTAATTAGCTATCTTCCAAAAGCAAAAAGGGAAAAAAGTCCAGGGTGTTTCCAGTAGTCGAAACATGCTGTCTCATGGACCCTGTTGTACAGCAGAGAATAACAAGAGGTTGTTACTGTTCATCCAAATGTACTCATACTTCTTTGGTATGGCAGTAATGTAGATTGAACCCCTAGAAAATGAGGCTGCACAAATATAACACTGTAAATGACTCTTCTTTCTTTCTTTTTTTTTTTTTTTTTTACCCAAGACATTCTGAACAACGTCTTCAGTACTCCAAAAGTCCTTCGATGATACTACTCAGAAACATAATTCAGTAAATAAAACTACTTTCATACACCCTTCTGTGGGATTGTACCAGCACTCATTTACTTGGAGAATATGAATATCTAATCAAATGTATTCAGTGGATTAAGCAAAAGTTACTAGCCTCATTAATATATTTTAAATTTTCCAAATTTGTTATGCATCTATGTTCTTCCGTGCTTTGTGCCTCCATCCACCTGCGTATTTATATATCTTTTAGTCTGCCAAGCCATGACTAGAAGAAAACTGATGTTCATTTCTTCATAGTACAAGTAAGACTTGAGTATGATTTTTTTTTTTTAATAATTTCAGTTCAAATATTCCTTCTTAATGGCAAAAATAAATTTTGAAGACTAAGATTACTTGTTAAACTCTGGAAAGAGGAGAAAATAGAAAACTGCATGAAAATAAAATCTAGATGAAAGAAAAAAAACGGCTGCAGAAAAACTGAAATGCAACTAAGAATATTAGCACGTTTCAAAAAAGTTTCAAACATACCTATTCCTTTTTATTTAGGAAGAAGATATCATTTGTTGATATTTCTGAATTTGTTGGTGCATGACTTTTATTGAAGCCTGCTTCTACTAAGATTTGGTCACAAGTGGTTTGTAGATTATTAATGTATATACCTTGAAGGTACTGGAAATTATTGTTTACTATACAGAATAATCATTAATGTAATTAATCTAACGCCATGGAAAAAAACAATTTATTTTTTTTTTCTTTCATGTGTTGCTTTTATGCTACACCAAAAAAATCTTTGAAGAATGTTGGTAACGTGTCTGAAAGTTTAGGAGAATGTTATTTCAAAAGAAGATGGATTCAAGAAGCATTTCAGTCCAGTTGTATTTGTAGAGGTACCATTGGATGGAAGACTTGTATCTGATCTCTCAAACCTTTTCTTTAAAGGAATATTACTGCCCTGGAAGTCTAACATGCAGCTTTATTTTGTTCTTTTTACGGAATTAGGACTGTCTAACTTCATATGAACAAATTCTTCTATCGTGATCTCATATCTGATGTTTGACTAATTCTCTCTGCAAAGTTGAATCTTACAGGCCTTTACCCCAGCTGGGTTTATTGGGGCTTCCTCCTCTTTCCCATAGATGTAAAGCAACTTGTGTTTTATTCCAAATGATTGTTTCATTTTATTTTATTCTAATTGTGTAGAAATATCTTTGGAAAGGCTGCAAATATATTGTTGATATTTAACCATCACAGATTTTTTATGTTTTCTCCCATGATACAATCCAATGAGAAGCTGCAGACCAACCTTTTTCATAGAAAATTTCTAAATTCAACTAATTACACTGAATGTCAGCTCTAATTTGGTCTGGAAAAGGAAGCACTTTGGGAATGGTGTAAAAAGAAACCATAATTATTTAGCATACTCTGATAGAGCCCTGCAAAAGGAACTAAAGAAGCAGAGAGATGCTGCTATGGTAATACACATGCTAAATATGCATAATTTTATAATAGCAAGTATGGTCATGAATTACTGAAAGCAAAAGGTTACAGACAGTGAAGGCAATCTAGTTTTCAGTGTATTTTTTTTCACTCCTTTTTAATATTTTAGATTACTTGACCTATAAGGTATTAGCATTCCAAGTTTTAGTGTAATGAGCAACACAGGACATCTGTGAAATCCATCTGCTTGGTTGCTTTTCATTTTCAGAGGTTCACCTTGTGTTTCTCTATAGCAGGATGGCAAAAGATGAGCATGGATAGCCTGTGTGATTGTGAAATACAGATTTATGAAATGGTTTCAAATTGCATGTGGAAATGTAATTCCCCCTAATCTCACATGTAACCCGAGGGTTTTGAAATATCATGTTTCTTCATTGGAATCAACTTTAAGAAGGAACTGAGGAGAACATCGGAAAATATTCTTATAGAAGTATGGACTTTATATATGGACTTCTGGTTTTGCCCAGACAAACATGTTTTAATAGAGGGCGGTTCCTTAAAAAATAGACCACCACACTGAGCAGACAGCTGATTCGGGGTGGGGGGTAAGGGGGGTGACTTCCTGACTTGGAGTGAGGCACACGTGTAGTTCGTTCAGATAAGCAGATCTGTAGGCATTTTGGGTCCTGGAAAAGCTCCAGCTTTCTCTTTGACTTCCTCCAGTTTCCTCCTGTATAGGAGTGCCATTGGTTTGAAGTGAACAGAAAACTCACAGGCTTTTGTAATGATCATCAGATCTGAGGAGCTTGCATTTATTTGTATAGGATAAATAACATTAAGATGAGTTTGCAATAAATCTGGCCTTTTTTCACTACTGAATAATATTTTTTTTTTGTGTGTCCGGATTCCTTCAGGCACCCAGAGCTCAGGTGAGAGCTCTCAGAGTTGTGTGATCTCCAGCTGTTTGCTAAGGGACCCTAAAGTTCATACAAAAATGTTTTTAGTGTAATTTCAAACACCGGTGAGAAACTACATGTTTTCAAGACACTTAAATAAAATAAACTCTCTTGTGAATGTCTATTAAGTTCTCTGAAGTATAAACAGTGAGTGGGAAGAAACTTTTTAGGAATTTAAAGCTTGTGTATCCAAGAAGAGTATGTTTTTCAAAGACATATATCAGTGACATAAAAAAACTTTCTAAAAATATTTTGTAAATTATTTTTAATAAAGCATTCATTCAATTTTAACTTCAAAATTATATTTTAAATATTTTCTACACCCTTGAATTCTATTAAATAAAGTAGTTCATCAGTATCTGTTGCAAGTATTTTCAAGTAAATTCAGTTTAACCCTAATTCTTAATTTTTTATGCTAATAATCTCAGCTAGGACAAGAGACTGAATAGGCACAGAAATATCAATAGCTGTAGTCTTTTGAAGTGGAAAGACATCACTCTGAGAGATGTAAAACATACTGATGGTAAAGATAGACCTGCTTAATAAATAAGGAGTTTTCAAAGGTGCACAAACCAAGATTTTATTCTACGTGTTTACCTTTCGAAGTTTGCCTGATACATAAACTTACATTACTTCTGAAAAAGTGGCTGGTTTCTTTTTGTATATGTAATTTGGCAGAATAAATACATTTTCTAACCATGTGAAGACAAATAGTATCTCCTGGTTTCAAAAAATATATGTATATATATATCTCTCAGGAATGTGTACTAGATAGTCTGTTTTAAATAATGCTGAAAGCCTGCAGTCCTAGCAGCACAGATGGCTGTGTAGCTTCATGATTCTCAATCTTTTTCTCTTTAATAGAGATGTCATATGTTTATTGACGACACAGTACCAAAGTGATACTGGTGCATTATATGTACATATTTGTTGTTGTAAATCAGTACAGCAAATTAATCACTATAATAGTTCTTAATTTTTGAAGTTATTGTATGGCGGGTTTTAACATAGGGAGCCAAATTCTGTTCTCTTTCCATATTGCATGAACTGAAATTGCTCACTTAGTTTCACTAAGATGGTTTCAGATGTATTCCAAACGAAGTTAGACAAAATAAAGGCACAGTAAGTTCTGTATCCACTTTAAAAATGCAGTTCATAAAGGCTGAATGAATGGGAATGCTTTACGTTTAGGAAAAATAGCTACTTAGTAAGTCATTAGTTACAAGGTTACTATTTTTGGCACTGTTAAATTGTATGCATCTGCTTAAAATGCTGTACTTAGCTTTTGCAGGTCTTTGTTTATAAACAGATTACAAAATTGTTCAACATATTCATCATCCACAATTACTCAAATTTCAGTGAATAATTATTAACACATCGAGGATTTGCAAGTATTTGTAGTTCTCAATACATATTTTGAAATTACCAGTAGTATTTCCTCATCTCAAAGTCAGTTTTGAATTAGCCAGCATAGTATGTATTTACAGTTATGTTTCAGAGCTACATTTTAGGCTGGAGAATTCAACTGGAGTTTTAAACACACAGAAGATACAAAATTGAGCTTTTTACCTGACTCCATCAGGAACATTTGTAATAGCAAGGCTTGTGTTTCATCAGATTCAAGTTTTGAATTGGAGTGAATATTTATGTTACTTGTTTCAATATGACTGATACCTTAGCAATTAGTATTCATCTCTTGATTGATATGCTATCTAGTGGCATCTCAGAGTGAAACTAAACTTCTTGCACATCTTGAGCAATTTTCCATTTGTTGGTTGATTGAGACCAATTGCGTGAAGGCCCCTGGCTTTTATTTTTCACTGAAGATCTAAGTGAAACAAACTGCTGTGAACAAAGATCGTGTTATTCCTGTCTGCTCAGGGAACAGTATTCTCCCTTCTAGCCAGCTCAAGGAAAGAGCTTTCCAGAGCAAAGCAACAGCTGAGTCCCTGCTCTCATCCCACTGCTCCCTCGCTTTCTGTTGGGCTGTCCTGCAGGAAAATCCTCCTGTGAACAGTGTTTTGTCTCGCCAGAACCCTTAATGCGTGTTGTAAAACCCAGATAATTTAGCCTGAGTTGAAATCTGGCACATGAGGCTTCAAGAAGGTTTAGCTCGTGATCTGGATATGGCAAATTGGACCTTATCACCAGCTCTGCTTTGTATTGTCCTGAGATCGATCGATCGATCTATCTGTCTGTCTGTCTGTCTGTATAGAAGGAGACATTTATATAGATAGACATTTAGATATATAGATATTGAAAAATAAAATGTTTACATTCTTGCACATATCACTTATCAGTGAGTAAACAAACATATTTTAAGTAGGTTAGTTTTTGGTACCATTTGTTTGGATTTCAGAAACAGACCTTTGTCATATTTAGTAGTATGCAATGCCCGTGCAAAAATGTGCATATATGCTTAACATATAGAAGTTATTTTTCATAGGATCATAGAATCGTTAAATGGTTAGGCAGTGACTCTTGTATCTTATCTGTTTGTTTGCCCTTTTTGCAAAGGAAGCAAGAGCAGTCATGACTCATGAAAACTTGGGGTGTAGAGAGACTAGTACAGTGATACAGCAAATATAACTGTGTTTGTTTTAATGTGATCAATAAATGATACTTGTCCTTGGTAACTATTAGCATGTAAAGTATACTGCAATTAAGTATGTTGCTTCTCTGCTAGTTAGGAAGTACGGTATTACAGAAAATAAAGTATATAAAATAAATGAAAAAAACCCAAAAAACTATGATGTCAAGAAACTTCACTACTTTTTAATTTTCTTTTGAAGTTTAGTAAGGAGCTTAACTCTTCATTCTAACTGTATTAAGCAACTAATTAGTTAGACTGGACAATTTCATTGTATTAATTAAAAGTAATAATGGTACTCCTTATTCAAACAAGAGATAACATTTGAATCAATAGATGGTTTTCTTACTTGCTATAAAGGAACAAATTGTATTTCCAGCAATTCCTCTCCTTAATAGCAATTCTATAGATGAATTCACCCTTTGACTAAGGGTGCTTCTGTGCATTTAATTAATGAACTAGCATAGCCTTACACAATCTTTTTTACAACTCTGTTAATAACTGTTCATGTAAATTAAGAACAAAGTGTATTGTCCTCATCTAAATTTTTAGTAAAAAACAAACAAACAAAACCAGAAGAACAACAAACATGTTTTTTTGTACATTTTTGCTATTAATGCAAAAGCATTTTTCACTTCAGATGTGAGTAAGTGGGTATGACAGCTACGTCAGAGGATCAGGGGGCTCTGGGACCAGCAGCCATGCTACTCACTGTTTCAGCAGGCATTTCACGAGTAGCGATAGAAGAACAAGATCTTCCTAACCTGGGAGGAAGAGTGGCGTAACAAATCTATAGTATGTTTCTGTTCTTACTATCTGCACTTAATGACTTGCTTGTAAATGTCAGTGGCATAATTGGTGTGATTTTGGATCAGTCTGGATTCCAGTATCATCTAAGTGTAGATTTTGGGAGAAGTACAGCAGAGATAGCAGCACACCAGTCCACCTTGTAGCAAATGAAAGTGGGTGGTCTTGTTCTGGGTACTTGTAAGTCAGCTGTGGTTCTGTGTGGAATACCTTTTGAGTGGTGAGACTCCTTGCCACCCTGTGGATGGTGTTTTAGATTTAGACCTGGCAGTGCTTACATGGCTTTTCTCTTACAGGAACAGCAGCTTTTCAGCGAGGTGCAAAATATAAAGAAAGAGACACTGTTCTGATAGTGTTAAAGGTGGTGGAGGGTTAACACTTATGTTAATACAATGTGTGCATAAAATGCTCGTGAAATGTTGCAAGCTATAACGTAAATGATCAGGCATTTTCAAAGAATTTCTGCTGGGATTACATTTGCAAGGTCAGTCAAAAGTTCTGATTGGTGGGGTTCATTACTTTGAATATTTGTTGATAGTTACCTATTTCATTATGGGTCTCCTATACCTTCTATATATATCTTGAAGAAAAATGTAGAGGCACTAATTAATCTCTGTGGTAGAGGACAGTAGCTTGCCAAAGAAAAATCAGTGATAGGAAAGGTATATGAGATACACAGACTATGGCCTTTGTCACATATAACAACTCTCAGAAATGCAGTTCATGCATTGGAACCACCAAGCCTAATTGTGGTTCATAAAGTGAAGATGACAGCGAGTAATAACATTCAAAAAAGAGAGCTGCAATCAAATATACAGTATAAAAGTTAAAAAGAGCTGTTTACACATATAGGTCAAAGCTTATGTTCTTAGATTAAATCATCGATTAAGGAACCACATTTAATGCTCACTTTAGTATCATTAGAATTGAAAACAATCTTCATAAATATTTATAAGTGAGGAGAACACTTCTTGCTTGAAGAGCTTAATACAAATTATCTAACATCATTGGATGTATGTGCCATCTTTAAAAAATATACAGAAAGCTACATTAAAGTATCAATAATATAGAGATGTGGCTGCTTGAACGCTTGCTGAGATGAAGACCATACGCATGATTATTTTGCTTCTATCACAGTCACACAGTGCTTTGATACACCTGAAAGTCAGAACTCGCTACAAAAACTTCTCTACTTTAAGCATGTGTGTGTATGTATATGTGTGTGTGTATGTTCAAATGGGTCCCTTGGGTAGTCACTTAAGATACATTTCACTTGATAAAAATACTGCAAAATTTGAATATGGATGCATTTGAAAATTACTTCATGGTGGTTTCTTTATTGTTTGTGATTTACTTCTGAATAATTTTGTTTGTGTCTGTGTTTTTACAGTCTTCTGAATGTGCATAGAAAATCTGTGTTAATTAACAATCAGTGTGTCTAGCTGAATTCCAATTTTGTAGAATTAAAATTAATTCACCTTCAGTTTTTCTTCTTTGTATCATTGTGTGCTATAAGCATGTGCAAAAAATGTTAATACCTGGATTTTTTTTGGCAGTAATAATTCATTCTCTAAAGAAGCATCTTATCTCAGTAATAATTCATTCTGTAAAGTAATATCTAATCTCAACTCATGAACTTGTAAAATGATTACATTTCTGACAAGGCTTGCAGTAAAAAGCAAAGCCAATTTTTGAGTGTTTTTCTCTGCTGCTCCCACTGCAATCCTAGTAACTATATTACTTAGGAAAGTATAGAAACATTTTCAAAGCTGTAAAGTTCTATGGAAATTAATAGCTTGGGAAAGCTATTAAGCTTTACAAACTCGCAGCGTACAATAATTCCCTCATTTGTTTATTTCTTAGCGTTATTAATATACTCACTGCAGCTATTTCAATCTAGGTTGCCTAGTCTTCCAGGACTGTAATCCTCACTAATGATATGTAGTAATCCAGCAACATGCAGCATTTCAAGCAATGGCACTGCCTTCCCCCTCCTTCCAACCAGGAAGGTGACTTGTGATATCTGTGAAATAGGAAACTACTTTTTTTTTTTTTTCCCCCCCAAAGTTTAGATATACAGCAGGTTCCTCTGTGTGTGTATGTTCTAACAGAGCCTTAAACTATGGGAGTGCTGGGGAGAACGTCTTGACAGTGCAGTACATTGAAAAGTAGGTGTACATCTGTTCCATTTTAAAATAAAAACCAGCCAGTCCTTAAGTGCTGGCCTTAAATCAAGTGCATTTAAAGAAATCTCCAACTAAAAGGAAGATGAATTAACTGTTTCTCTTTCTGAGACCATGAACATTTTCAACTTTTAAAATACTTAAGTTCTGATGATAAGCTGTCATACAGGTTGGTTGAATGTTATGTCATTAAATTAATTCTCATGTTTTGTGTGAGGTTTATGTGGTACAAGCCAATTATGACAGTGAAAAATATTACAAAAATATAGCAAAAAGCATTAAGCTAATAAAAATAAAAACAGCTAGTGTTTCTCTATTTGCTATTCATAGTGAATATGAAAATCTCAAATATCCATCTAATTGTGTGTAAAGATTTATAAAAGTTTGTGAATCAAAACAGATGTCTCAGCTTACAGCTTCATCTTACAGTGTCAGTGCACTTCTATAGAGACAAAATTGAAACATTAAGTCATATTTCCATTTACAGTATTGTTTTGTTTTTTGGTTTTTGTTTTTTTGTTTTTTTTACTAAGAATGCAATTCCCTACTTTTTTCTTGAAGATCATTTAGCCACATTATAGTCATACATCTATTTTCTTTAATTTGCATTGCTTCTGTATCCTGCTTCTTCCCCTGCCCCAATGAATAGTTCTTTCAATATATTTGCTGTTAGCACTAGAAATTATATTCTCATGACCACACCTAGCATCATGGGGAAATGGCAAATGACAATTCATTTTTTCTGTGTGAAGTTACTAGTTAGTCCAAAAGTTTGGTCTGTGTTCTGGGTAGTACCTTACAACGTATAAAACCTACCAGCAGGCAAATATGTGTCTTTTATACTTTTACTTACTATCTGCATGCTTGGTTCTATTAACAAACACAATTTAGAAGCTATCTTAAGCTTTCTTCATATCTTCATAAATGGGCATTACATTTGAGTATGGTTTGAACAGAAATAATTTACAAAAGGATGTGTTTTTATGTGCAGTGGTCTCCTTAGGTGTTAGACAATTTATTAAATATGGAGAATTTTGTATTCCCAAAGTTCTTTCTCCATTCAAGGCTAAACTGTGAATGAAGGAAAAATGTTCAAGGCTGGAAATGCACCCATTTCCTTTTTTCTGGGAAATGGAGAAAACAGAAATGGAGAAGAGAATTTTAAGAGCTCCATTTGTATTGATTGAAATGTGACAGTCATGTCAGTTTGACCTTTGTAAGTTGTTTTTTATTCATTAGAAATCCTTTCCATGCTACTTTTATTACTCTAGATGCCAGTTACATAATTTTCTACTTGTTCCATTATAAGAAAGGCAGCATTTTTAATTCCCCAAACTAGTATTTGGTTGCAAACTCTGTGGATTCTGTTGCGATGTTAGATGGAGCCTGAAAGTCAAAGCAGCGTTGTTTCTGATGGCTAATTAGATATCAGAGGTTATATTTAACCTCTGTGTGTCATTGTCATCAAGCTGATGATCCTGATGAAGAATGCCTGACAATTACTGATGTAGAAATACCAAAATAACATAGACATTATTTGTGTGGTTGCTAAATTGGTGGTTAGGCATTACAAATATTAGAGGAGTAGCCAGCTCATTTCTCACTTCTCAAAATTCTCAAAAATGTACTTTCTTTTTAGTTCTTGTGTTGACTTGAGTAAAGGAGGAAAATAAAGAAGTCATTCTAATTTTCTTAATCCTGATGTGCACTGAATTAGCCTAAAGGTCCATCTCGCAGTAATGTGAAACAAGAAACCTTTACATGGTGTTATAGATAATACCTCGCAGCTTCTGGCTATCAGTAATTAGTCATTACTGAAGCTAAGGGCTGCCTCAGGATACTCGTGTTCAGATCCATCTGAATCCTTTTCCACCATTGATTTTTATAAATCCTCTTTAATCCTTTTATACATTTGGCCCAAGGATTTTGTATGCTTGGGAGTTCCACAGTGCAAGTGTGAACCATGTGGAGAACAGGTAACCAGATTCAAATTTTAGTGCATGAAAACATAAAAGAAATTATGCAAAGGAGGTGTATTATTAATAAATTAAAGGATGAATTTGAAGGAAATAGAAATTGCTTTTGGCTTGGGCAGGGGAAGAGGAAATATATTCTCTAATGTTGGACACATTGAACTGTTTTGTTTAGTGCAATCTAAATTTCTTGATAAATAATGGGTAAAGTACTTTCTTTGATCTGTTCTAAACCAACATTTTAGTGAGTTTCCTCTGGTTCATGTGCAGCAAGTTTTTGTTTGAAATTCCATCCCCTTTGTGCTTTTCACATCTGTCTTATCTTCCCTGAGCCTTTTCCCCTCCAAACTGAAGCGTCCCAGTTCTTTGAGTATCTGCTTATATGGCAGCAACTCCATCCCCTTGATTGTCTCTGCTTGCCCTTCTCTAAGTCCACTGCATCCTCCTGGAGCTGTGGAGATCAGAACTGCATGCAGCCCTTCAGGTGTGGACACCCCACCCCAGACTTTTATTAGGAACAAAATGACCTCTTCTGCTTTGTTTACAGCACATGTGGGTATGCCCTGTGTTAAGTGGCATTTTTATATGCTTTCCACATTGAGATGATAATTTCAGAGAACTGTTAACTATGACTCCAGGACCACTTTTATAGTTGTGTGTTCTGGGCTCAGCCTCATGTTGGCATTGTTCAGAACACTTTTCCCTGAATGCAGCACTCCATCTTCAGTGTCAATGGCCATCTTTTCGCTGGCTTACTCAGTTTTGTGAGGGCTTCCCAGACTTCTTCACCACCAGATGATGTTCCAGGCATTTCATGGCCTGAAAGAGCCTTCTGTTTCCTCTCTTCATAGGGTGCCTGGACATCCCCGCTGTTGCCATGTCTTCATTCTGAAGTCTCTTAAGCCTTACCCTTTTCTAGGTATTCCTTAAGCTGCTGTCCATCTGTAAACAAACTATTTCTCCAGTCCCATAGAAATTTAGCTTCATTAGTAACCTTGGGCCTGCAACATTGTCAAGGGCTTTGCTGGAACATGTGTGTGATGTCCCGTGGGTCCTCTTTACACATGCCTCCTGACAGCATCACGAAACTCCAGCAGGTCACAGGCTGGATTTCCCTTGTCTGTGAAGTCAGCCTGACTCATTCCCAGTTTATTCACACGTCCAGTGATCTTACTCTTTGTTACAGACACTTCCATCTTGACAGGAGCGGAAGTCAAATATGCTAGTCTAGAGATCCCAGAATTTTCTCCAGAACCCTTCTTGCGGGTTCTACACTGTCCACCCACCACCATGCTGGCTCAAGTGCCATTGGTAATGAAAGGTTAGGTGCCTTGGCCAGCAGTTTTTCAGCTTCTCATTGGGACTACTTCAGAAGTCTGAGCGCACCTACCAGCCCTGGTGACTTACTGCCAAATAACTTAGTAACAGGGCCTAATATTTTATCTGTTTATTTCAAATTGATGCAATTCCTCTGATCTACCCTCTACAAAGGAACATGTCTGGTGTGGGAATCTCCTCAGCATCTTCAGCAGCAATGACCAGTGCAAAGATGAGTGTCTGTAATGGCCTAGTAATCCCTCAGACTATATTTGTTTGATATTCAAAATGGTTGTACTTTAAGATATTCTAGTAGCTGTCAAGGCCACAATGTAACAGTCTGAGATTCTTGGGTGAGTTGTTATCAGTAGTTCTTGGAGATGAATCCTCATTTTGTCTCTATTTCCTCTGCTGATAAACTATCCATGAATTTTCACATTTGTTTAACATACATTTTTGATTTCTATTTAAAATATTATTGTTGGCATGTTCCTACTGAGAAGCTGCTGCTTCAGACTGATCATTGAAAAAACTTACTGAATGGGATACAAATGCAGTTAGAATTAGTTCCCCTTCATATGCACATAATTCTGGTCTCTGCAAAATAAAAGCCTTGTCAAACCTTGTCAAAACAAGTTTATGTAGAACAAGTTGTTTGTTTGCCATGTGCATGCATTGTATGGCATTCCCGTTCCCATGTTATTTTGCCATTGTTCACTGAAATGTTTATTCTGAACTTACCCAAGGTATGAAAATTCACTAATAAAATACATACGCTTTCTGTTTTTAATTTTTTTAAGTATGTATCCTTATGCATGTTATAAATTGAAGAAATATAGTTGTCTTGGAAAGCATCCATTAAATCCTTACATATTTCAAATTTTCATTTCAAAGGTTTAGAACACCTAATTATTCTCATCTGACCTCAGTAGCATTTGTGCATTCTCAGATCTTTTAAATTACAATCCATTTCCCTTTTTTTAATGCTTCTATTATTACTTTATTAAAAATACCTATCGATCTCAATAGAAGTATATGCAAACAAAACAGTAAAATGACAACTACTTCCTAGTGAAAATCAGTAGATATAAGATCTGTTTCCAGAACTGAAATATCTGTGATGCACACTTTCAATATTGTGATAGAAACATAATGCATAGGGAGACTCTGGGATGTGTAGTGAAGGAGCAGTTGGCTGGAACGTGTCCTCACTCTGTGAAGGAAAACATTTTACTTGGGCCTGGTAGGACTAGTTTGGGTTCCCTGTAGCAGGGGGAGCAGAGGGCCGTGTCTTTCTTGGTGATGTGTTTTTCCTTCCTCTTCCAGCTCAGGTATTTTCCTGCCTGTACAGCCCTGAATGTTTTCAACGGGTCTTTTGCACAATCCTCCAAGGCAGATGCCTAAACTTAAGTTCCAACATCTATTCACTTCTGTATCTCTATTAGCACAGATGTGATCAAAATCTCTATGTGGTTTGATTGAGGTGCCTCTAGAAGGCATTAGGCTACAAAGAAAATTATTCTTCTTTACTGTTGCAAAAGCATTGAAATAGAACAACGATGTTTCTTGAATGTAGTTTATGATGTGACATGTCACACTTGCCTTGAGTTGTCTAGACTGGAAAAGAAGAGCTGTAAAAAGAATGACAAATAGATGTTTTTCTTCTTTCTCTGTACGAAATTTATATTAAGGAGATGCAGCACCTCTCAGTAGAGCTGGTGAGTTGGCACCGAATTGAAATCAAAATCAATGTTTATAATAGGTAGCTGTCCTAGCGTCAATACTAATATTTCTTAATCTTCACTTAATGTTATAGATATGGAATGATTCACAGCAAGCTGTTCTGAATGACGTATGAAATGAAAAATCCCTGATCGATGCACAGAACACATACAGGCAGCAAATGTGCTGGTTATCTAAAATGTCAGGTGCAGACAGAAAATCCTAGTTTCAACTGAGAAGGCATGAGATCTGCATGTATTAATTAAATAAATAAACATTCTATTTTGCTATTGCGAATATTTTTCTAACTTCCTCAGACAATGCCCACTTAAGATTAGTATTGTTCATCTTCTCATTAATTTTTAACAAATATTTCACTAATGCTTCAAATATTCTTTTCAGGGATCATGATTTTGAGAAGATGTTACAACATCTAGTGATGTTACCTTTCTAAAAATTGTTCCTCCTTTTATTTTTCCCCCTTCACCAGCATGGAAAAATAGCTCAACATATGGATAAGGGAATTATGTATCTCCTCTTTCTTCCTTGCTATCTCTATGTCTCTATTCATTTTATTTGGACCAATTCTTTTTATGCACCCTTCCAAAATGTTAAGATGTTGTGCTTTATCCTGCTATGTGGGTAAACTCTGAGTCCAGCCCCAAACTGAGGGTTCAGATTTAACAGATGCCAGGTAGATGGGTTTCAGATAGCATTCCTTACTACTTTTGGTTATTTCCTTAGACAAATTTAAAATAATATGAAAAGAATCTGCAGAGTTGTAAATAATATGTTTAATAACACATAGCAAAGTACGTTGTACTAGTGTTGCTATAGATATTAAAATGTTCCTAAGTGGGACCTATGCCTGACTGCTTAAAAACAAATGCATCTTGTACCTCCCCTGTGTATTGCAGGCCACCTCCTTCTGAAGGCAGTACTTGACAGACAGAAATTGGACCAGAAACCAATGCTATGCACTGTATAACTTGATAGACAGGTGTGGCATGTCACCTAAAGAGCTTCTTGTGTGCAGTAACATAATTTCCCCACTGGTTTCTAGAGTAAAATAGGGTTGGAACTATTGGTGGCTCTGGGCACATAAACATTTTGTCTTAAAAATACTAAAAAGTGCATTTTCTTTGTAATGATGGTCACCGTGTTCAGGATGAAGACTAAAACTGATTTTTGTTGTGTTCTCCTGTTTCAACATATTAATAACAAAAAGAGCCAACTATCCCTCCCCTTATATTCTTCCAATTTGAGTGGTTTTTTCAGTCACTTCCTGACTAAAGATATTAAATAATAAAATTAGAAGTTTCAAAAAGAAGCTGAAGGAAGAACTACTTATGGTCCACAGTAAACATTATGGCTGTTTGCAAAGTGTTGCTTGTGAGCTGCCTAGAAATTCAATTACTTTCTTTTTCCTTTCAAGAACATTTTACATTATAGGCAGTAGGGGATGCATATTTAACAGGTTTTGATAGAAAATTTGGATTACAAGTGCTGTTATTTAGACTTTTTATCTAATTTGTATTATCCTTCACCTGTATGAAACAGTAGCAGCTTTTTCCAAATGTGGGGTAATATGAGACAAGCACATTTAGTATAACAATTAAACACTCAGACCCTATCATGTGTATTTCTGCAAATTTAAGATTCTTCAGTTACTTGTACAATTGAGCCTCTAAAAACAGTACAAAGTAGCTGTCAAATTAGAAAGGTTTTACAGGAATTAAATTCTATTCTATTGGCTTCCCCCCACACACACACCTCATTTGATCAATATCAAGAGAGGCTTTTTAAGTGCTTTATGTTACTCTTTGACTACCCTTTCCTTTCTCCCCTTGAAGGAGTGGGGGCTTGGGGATGGTGAGAGGAAGCTGAGAGGGCTGACAAAAAGCAATCTGTTACAGTTCACTCTGAACGAAACAAATCATAATTAGACACATTCATCACCTTAGCTATTTCAAATAAGATTAAAACAAGAATGGAAAACACCGATCACTTACCTTTAATTTATACAGCTATTCTTAGAGGCATGTTTTCTTTTCTTTCAAAGAGTTGCAAATGCTGCAAAATAAGGTAAAGCCTACCTGAGGGTCAGTGTTATCAGCTTTGCTATGACAGTATCATCACTGTAAGAACAGGGTGCATGTATTGTAAACAATTGTGTATTAACATCTCGGTCTCATTAATCATGAACTTCTCTGATACATGTCTCAGTGGCAGCCTCTACTAATTAACTCAGACACTAATTGGGTCAGATGAAATAAAGGAGACAGCAGTCACTCAAGCAGACTAGAACAGCCTGTTCTCTAATTGCTTGTCAGAGGAACAAAAAAGGAACTTGAAATATTTCAGATTAGTACTAGCCACACTGTATACTTAGCATGGTTATTTGTAATGAATATTTTAATACAAACTGGAGCAAATGTTGATACTCCGTGTACGGTTAACCCAACCTCCTCTGTCTGTGTTCTCCACGTGTGTGATGTGAATTTTGATGGCCTGTGACCGTGTAAAGCATTTGTCTGATTTTTTTTCATAGAAGGAAATCAGAAAATCTGGGAGAAAATACATAAAAGTCAAAGTGCTTCCAAACTTTGCAGCTAGGTATCACTAGGTGGCATTTGCTGAAAACAGTACAGAAATGTCAGTTTTACATCAGAACCTTGTATGAAACACTAGGTACTAGTGTTGTGTTTTAGTCTTTGAGTACCTGTTTTAAATCTTGATGCTTCTTTCAGCTTCATTTGTTATTAGTCAACAGTTTTTGGCCTCTTATTTTCTTCCTTTGATGTATGCTGTCCTGACTTATTAATGAATAAACCTTACTATCTCTTGTCCTTATAGCTTTTATTTGAACATAAATAGAAACCTAGATGGTAAAAATCTCCAGCTAATGCAAAGCATAATCAGTCTAACAGTATCTACTGTTTCCTGAAATAAACAAAAAATAATTGTGTATTTTTAATAAAAGTTACAAATATGATAACTGTAGGTAATCCGATCTAGTTATATAACCTTGGCTTTTTTTATTTTTAATAATTATTCTCTGTTACAATAGTACTCGCAGGCACTACCTCTGTTACAGCTTACTCTGAGGCAACCCGCTTATCAACTAAATGCTAATCTGCCCTCCAAAGTTTAAAAAATGCAAACAGGCAAAACCCTAAGAAACCCACAGCCTCTGTGTCCTGGCAAACAAAATTCGCTATTGGCCATAGCTCTTTTATCACAGTTTTCCTTCTCACAGTGCATATAACAACTTTCCCGGTGAAAACCGTAAAGGTTGGGGCCATTTAAAGTTTTTCAAAAACATGTTTCACATTTTGTGAGGATTTTTTTGATGACATTGCTGAAATACAGGATATTGCAGTGCTGCTGTTTTCTGGTATGTGACTTTTCCCACAGCAGTGACAGGAACATTTATAACACTGGGGTTTGCTTCAAGCCAGCTTGGTAACAGCAGTCGAAGTGAGGGCGCTTGCTTTCACTTTGAATTAGTTTCAGCAGTTCTTGGATTGTTGGTACAGGAGAGTAACAACGCATGAGTTGTCACTAAACACACTGTATACACAAACCAATTTTATTAGTCTTTAAGTGATGAGGATTTTCCTGTTGTATGTCAGGGCTCACAGAGGGACTGCTGCTGCCACACTACCTGCCTGCACCTATCAGTCTGTCCTAAGGCTGCAGTCCTGCCTCTGCAAGGACCAGTGTATGAAAATATGTATGTGGTGCGAGAAGGGGAAACAAAGCTCATAGCAATTCCCTCTTTCTTCTGCTAACAGTTCCCCTTTAGTCTGGGAAAGGACAAAAACGGGTTAAAAGTAGGACCATCTGAAACCAGAGTTAATACAGTCAAGATGTATTCAGTCTTTATGACGTCTAGTCAGTCCTTCAAACAAATTAAATCTTTTTTTTTTTTTAAGTGTCAGTTAGGTTCTACCCTGTTGTCTAAGTCAGACCAGCAACCAGAATTGGGCTGAGCAGTTACGGTTGCTTCCTTACTCTGAGCAGTGTGATCTCTGCTAAAGACCTTATAAGTCCTCACTTGTCTTTGGGAAATGAAAGAGCCAAAGTATCTTTCATCAGCTGTGGTGAAAATTGCAGCTGTAGGCTGTGGAGTTACAATAGGGTTTATGTATAAGAATAATAATAGTAGTAGTAAATGAATATGGCGAAAGACCTGTTGATTTTACGCTATATAACATTGCATGCTGTGCCAGCAGCATTTAAATTGTGTTTCCTTAATCTGTAAATAAGAGCAGAAATAAATTCTATTCAAAATAATCCATGAAAGTAGAATCAGTAAGGTATCTTCCCCAAAGATACTCATTTGACAAGATGAAGTAAATATCTATCAACTCCTTCTCATAGTTTTCTTTCACCTTTTGGTAATGTTGGTAACCTTCTCCAAATTATCTGTGAATTTTTTTTGGAATTTAGATTAGTTTATAGCACTAGGCAGATTTATCTTGCAAATGCATTTTGTTACTGTCACGGAGGCACCCAAAAATAAGTTTCGGCGGACAACAAGGTCCAAAACTAACTTTATTCTGGCCAGAAAAGTACTGCCGATAAACTGATTGAAAACGGGGTTTATACAATTAACTAGCACTCCAATAACATAAGATATAGGTTCAGGTATCAGGTTAGGAGATTTTTTGAGATACAGNAGGAATTATTAAAATATATATTCAGTAATTTATTACTCACCACCCACAGAGGTGAGTCTCTCCCAATCCAGGGAATTACCTTAGACAGCTTCTCTGTCTAAGGGGAGTGACTCCAGCAGCATGGCAGACCTGCAGCTCTGAGAAGACCACACAAAGGGGTCTTCGGCGGGAACCCCATTTACAGTCTGTTCAGATCTGGCTGTGGCCATTCCAGAAGCTTCTCCACTTCTCTGGGCTGTGGGCACGCTTGGCCCCTCCTCTGCTGACGGCCCTGCCCACCGGCTCTGGGTCTCCACAGAGAGCCATTAACTGCCCATTGAAGGCCCAGTTCTGAGAGGGGGATGGGCAACTGCCACACCAGTCTCAGGGTGTGTGTGGGGGAAAGTGCAACTGCCACAGTTACTTTAAAAAAATGCTCTTAAATCATCTTTATTGGTACTTTTTCAAGGTACTGAATGTACTAGCTACATGATTTCATTGGTGTCTAACTGTGGAAAAGTTGATAATATAGTTGAATAATACGATATTCTGCAAGTTCCAGATAACTGCAGTGGTTTCAGCTGGTATAGCACTTCTAACCATCATGGTGAAGGCAACCATGTTACGTCATGTTAAGGTGTAAAATATCGTCTGCAGTGTCCAAAAAATACTATTATAATGATGGTGTGATTCTAAAATACCATGTGGTTTTATTAATATATTATTAAGCCTACTTTTTATTTGTCAATATATGCAAATGACACTGAAAAATAGATAATAAGAGTGACACTGCTCATACATAGCTGAATATCCAGATGAATAATCATGTATTTCCATGTAAAGATAACTTAAGTCATAAGCTGAGCTCCTTCCCTTTCTTAGCACCAGCTTGTCAGGCAAAGTTTGTTCTTTAATTCTGAGAAATCATTTACTTTTTGCAGAGAAGTCTAATGTATTGAAACACCGGGGCTGTTCCAGTTGCATTTTAGGAGTGATTTCGCTTTGGGAAAAACTTCCTGGATCCAAAATAATTGCTGTGTAGAAAAGAATAAAAGAAAACCAATAGACAAAACCAGTAAAGCTTGTGTTTGCAAAGCTGTCAGTAAGTGGGAAACTCAGGTGTTTTTGGTAGAGTGTAGTTTAACACCAGTTCAAGTCCTTACTCTTGAAAGCCTAGGGCAAGGGTGGGTCATTAACATTTGAGCAGGTGTCCTGACATT
Source organism: Pampusana beccarii (assembly GCA_013399365.1). NCBI lineage: Eukaryota > Metazoa > Chordata > Aves > Columbiformes > Columbidae > Pampusana > Pampusana beccarii. The sequence continues at coordinate 68,094 of VWYH01003809.1, read as the reverse complement.
CTGTGGGGTGCTGCACCAGCGGGGAGAGGAAAGTTCAGCTACTCCATTCTCATGCCCTTACCCAGCTGGTGACGAGAGAGGCATGAAATCAGGGCTCTCTTCCAAAGAGTACTTACCTCCTATACAAAATCAGAAGGAAGGAAGTCTTAGGAAGCTCTTCAGGAGGGAAGAAACAAACAAACAAGTGGTGTTGGGTTTTTTTTTCCTGTCCATTGATGCTTTCTTGACTTTTTTTTTTTTTTGGCAACCTGTGAAGCTAAGTCATTAGCTACTGCACTTGACAGCCAGCCAGCAAGAAGACAATGACCAGCCCATGGGGCCCTTCAGGAAGGTTATTGCCTATTAGCAGTTTTGCTCCTTCCTCCTGGATCAGATCCATAGATACAAAGAAGCACAATCAGTTTCAAGTATGTCTGTGTGTGGAAGACCAGAGAAGGACTGGCCCAACTGGTGGGAATACCATTATCAATGTGTGAATAAGAGCTGAATACAATGTGTAGTGTATGCTTAAAACGTTTTGGAAATGCGAACTGAAATTCTGTGGGTTTTTTGTTTTTGTTTTATTTCGTTTGTTTGTTTTAAAATCCATTGGAATTGTGCTCCTGCTCCTGTCTTGGGAGCTATATCTGCTGCAATGTTTTTAGGAGAAAGGGGCGATAAATGGTGAGAGGGTTTTTGTTTTAACAAACATGCAGCAAATTATATGAACTTGTTTAAAGCTAAATCTATGTGTACATCTCACAGCTGCTTGTTATTGTCTTAGAGATCGTATGTATCTTGTTTTTCTTATCCTGGTCTTTTTGGATGCTNTTTTTATTTTATTTTTTTTTTTTTTTTTTTTTTTTTTTTGGAATTGGCTAATGGCCTGGTGAGGCAGATTGTGCTTTGCTGGTTTGCTGCACATGCTTGGGTGGTCCTCTTGTTCAAATCTGTTGCTTTCCTGTGTATGATATTCTAGCTGCCAGATATCACAACCAATGCCTCGTACTTTTTTCCTTCCAGAAACAGGTGTTTGTCTCTGCCTTTTCCTTTCTCGCTTCTACTTCTCTATATATCTTTTTCCTCCAAACCCGGGAAAAAGTGTTTTCCTCCCCTCTGTCTTCCACCCACCCCTTCCTCATCTTTTGTTATTGTAGTTTTCTTTTCCAGGCTTGCACTCTATTGTGTTCCTTATTCTTTGTGCTGCTCCTTCGCCTTTTTTACCCTATGACTTCCAGACTGGTCCTCAAAAGCACTCTGTAGTTTTTCCCTCAATAACTAATTAGACAAATATCAGAAGAATGAGACCTTATATAAACACTTGCAATGCCTTAAATTAAAAAAAAAAAAAAAAGGGAGAAAATTCAGGAGGCAGTTTCCCTTAAACATTTATGAGAGAACAATTCCAATTAACATAATGAAATGAGAAAAATAACAGGCTTTATCAGCCCGGGGTTCAATCTAGGTCTGCGGCGTCAGTAGAAATCCTGTAGGTTGGGTCTTATAGCTGTTCTCTCTTCTGTCCCCTGAGCAGCAAATGAAATCCCTCTCTCTGAGTTCCTGTGTTTGAAGAAGAGGATAGCAAGGAGCAGAGTTGAGATTACATATTTTTGGTATAGTAATATCCCTGCTACTTTCCTAAATTTTTCTTGGATCTTACTAAATGTCCTCAGAAAATTTTGATACACTATTTCTGGGAGGGTTGAGTTGTACTTATATATGCTGAAGTCTCCCATTTCTGCTGAGCTTTTGAATAGATTTATCAGTGTTTTGAGAAGCCTGACATGGTCTAATTATGTTGATTTGACTCAGGTTCCATACCAGAGTCTCAAGGGGTAGCACAAGGAACAGGGAGTTTTAACAGTATTCAGATAAAGTCAACACACCACTCATCAGTATATTTATAAAAGATGGACGAAGAATTGCATGTTACTTATTGCCTTACATGAGCAATAGACTTAAAATCATTGTATGTCTGTCAAAGCAGTCTATTGTATTTCCTGTCAGCTTGTGAATGTCTTGGATGACCTCAATGACTGAAAATCAAAGCTAGGCCACTCAAATATCATTCAGTCATTGTATTGCATTGATTCCTTCTTCCCCCCTCAGATAAGCAAGAATGGGAAGGGAACATTTCTCAGCAGTTGTAGTTACTGGCAGAGTATTGTAACAATGTGCTGAAAAGCACTAAGAATAGTGAGTCGATGGAGCCACAGTATCAATAATGTGACTATCTGTGGCCTCTTTTGTTCCTAGTGTTCCCACCATTGCTAGTGCTCACTCCCACTCACTGAAACAAATCCTGGCCTTTTCTAAATCTGCATTGTTTGGCTGCTAGAAAATCAAATGGCAATTTTGATGGTTTTATTCTGTAAAGTGCAGTGTTCCGATGAACCTGTAGTTGCTATGAAAGAAGGAATTGACACCTGCCTTGACACCATTGTTTCAAAGTTTCCAGGTAGTATAGGGAAATTATTTTTTCTTTCTTTTCTTTTTTTTTCTTCTTTTTTTTTCCGTTTCTTTCCCCCAGATAGTTCCCGATAGACAAAGCATAGCTATTCAATTATTGTCTAACCCAGCTCAAGGCAACACTGGGTAACAGAATAAGAGAAGCCTCCTTCTTTCCTGTTTGTATTCCAGCCTGTAATGGAACTGCTTGCTGAAGACTGCATAAAATCTTCTATCACTCAACAAAGCCTCCTATCACTGCCTGTCTCTGCAGTGATTCAAATAGTCTACACGTGTAATGTAGTGTCTTTATTGGCACCTTAAAGGCAATGGTTGGTTTGCTTGTTGGTTTGTTTGTTTCAAATTAAAGATTATAATCTGTGGATATGGTTCATTCCCTGTATCCCTGAAACTGCTAGTGCACTTGTGTGGAATGTCTTCTAATTTTCAAAAATGGGCTGTACTTACTCTTGAGGAGAGTTTCCTCAGCCACTTGCACTGGAAATCACCACCCGTATTTGTGGAAGGCAGAATGCAGATGGTAGGAAAGGTGTGGTCTTGCTGTTGCATTCTGTAGGAGGAGAGACTGTGGAGTCTCCATCCTTGGAGATGTTCAAAATCAGGCTTGATGTGGTCCTGGGCAACTGCCTGTAGGTGTCCCTGCTTGAGCACAGTGGTTGGACCGGATGACCTCCAAAGGTCCCTTCCAACTTCAACCATTCTGTGAGTCTGTGAAGGCCTTTTTTATTCAGGTGTGTTTAGTAACAGGCTGAAGATCCTCTGGAAAAATGTGGAAGGATGCATCAAAGAGTGGAGGCTTCCTTTCCTCCATTCCATGTTTTCTGGGGGAGAGTGGATTTTATCATACAAATGGAATAATGTGATAATATATATGCTGTACGTTTATGAACCTTGGTTCATTTGAAATCTGCTTGGTATTTATCAGCTTACATTATTTAAAAGGATAGGGGCTTTAATGACTTGCTAACACTGCTGTAATTATTCAGAATAGTATCTAGAGTATACTAGATATTATACAATATATTTTTTTTCTCTTGACATTTTTTTGTTCAAAATGTGTGGTGGTATTTGGGTAGGTAGAAAAATAAGTGTAGTTTACAAAGGGATGACAATATAATGCTGTTTTTTGAGGAAAATAGATGTGAATTTTTTTGAGTAGTAGGTTGCCAACATGAAATACTTCATTAAATATCTAGGAAAGTTGTCTGGTAACTACTTGCCATTAACAATAGCATTTTTGTTCTGTTGAATCGTGATTTCGTGTTCATAAGTGTTCTTCAGTGTGCCACTTGTCTCTATTAGCCTTACCACCTGATTAAATCTTAGAATTGTCCTTTGTCAGATGATTAGCTTCATTAATACTGCACTTTCTTTCCTGGTCATTATTTTCTAGTAGCCTGGAATAGTACTTTAAAGTCAAATATGAAGTTAGCTAATTGAAGAGGTTTGAATTCACAGTTGCAAAGCTTGATGCTTATTTTACCAGAAATATGTCAGAACTGTACGATCCATTCGTGAATGTTCTGTAGTTAAAACAAGGTCTGTGCAGTGGTGCTAGCAGCTCACTCTAGTGCATGAAAATTAGATAAATCACACAGGTCAGTATAGACCTCAGTGTGTTCATTTGCTGAGTTGATAACCTACAGAAGGGAGGTTAAGCGTGTTCCATTCAATTTCCAGTATTTTGACAAAAGCGTATTTTTGCTGTGGGAAGCGATCACGTTATTATTGCCAAAAGGAAATTCAGAATCCATGCAGTGTTTCATGTTTAGATTAATCTGCAGAGAGACAGTATGCTATTCTGCATTTCTTTGAGCTTGAAAGAAAAAAGGTAAACATACTATACCCTCAAACAGCTGAAGGAATTACCTGCCTGGCCATTTCATTATTCTTATTGCCTCACAGTAAAAACACCTGCAAGGGCATTCATCAACCCACTGCTGAAGGATCTGCTATAAACACAGCGTTATGAAAGTGACAGCTGGTTGTTCTTGGTGTGTTTCTACAGCACCCAGACAAATGTCATTCAGCTTCCACATCTAGCATTCAATCTGTAAATCTGGGTTAGGAGAACATAATTTTGAAAAAAATCCTGCTTACTGAGGGGAAATCATGCCACGCGTAACCAAAAGATTGATTCTTTTTTAGGTTAGGAGGCTGTCACTAACAAATTGTTGTGGTATAAACTTGTCAGAACAAGCATCTAGAGAAAAAAGTGCTTGAAATGACCTCTGTGTATAGATAACAACAGTGGAATAGATTTGGTTTTGCAAAGGTAGCAGAGCATTGCCTGAACTTTGAATGAGTTTCAAACATTCAAATTGTGGGTTTAATTATAATTTTCCTCAGGAGACTCTGGTTTTTTATTAGCTCAATGGACATGAATTAATTGGTGATTAGCAGCTAAATCTCTGGCATATATCTTTGTGGAAAAAACCCAACACACACACGCACACACACACACAGAGTTACTGATATGCCATTACAGTAGACTGGGGTGGGAAAGGGGAAGTTAGAAACGTTTGAAAGAGTTGGTTTTCTCTCTTTCCTTTTCGCTGCTAAATACCGTGTCCTCGTCTACTTCATTTTAAGGTTGCATTTGACATTTTTATCAGAGATGATTAAACATAAATATAATATTTTATATGAAGTTGCTGAAGGAGTTTGTAAAACAACATCAGATTGAATATGTATCTTCCACCAACAAAATGCATCTTCTTCTCCCATCTTCTGTGTATTGCACATGGCTGGAATAAGTCAAAGCTCATATAATAAAGAGGGAAATGATGTTTGGGGGGAAAAACAACATTTTTAGAAGCTTTAGCATCATTTATTGCTAAAAGCATGCTTCTCTCCCACATGCTGTTGCTTTTTCATTAATCTCTAACTATTCAAATATCACTTTCAGCCAAGGGATGAAGCACACAGCATTATTTGGGACAGATAGCAGTAGAACTCTACAAAGTTTCTTGTAGCAAATGCTCATGTATTAGTAGCAGAACGTATATAATGCTTGACTTCTATGACATGTTTCCAGTAGTACTACTGCATTGTCAGTCTTTTCACTCATGATGATCTGAAAGGAATTCAGATATGCTCCATCCTCTTACAGAAGTTTTTTTTTAGAATGAAATAGTGGCTTTACAAATACTAGTATTATTTTTGCATAAGTATATTTTATTGTAAAGAATGGAAAACATTCTTGTGAAAAGGCTGTGTTAAGTGCTATTAAGGTGGGATTGTAAGAACAAAAGATACGTTTGTATCAAAACAATTTGCATTGTCTTGTCTCCTTGGAGGGGTGGAGGGAGAGAAAGCAAAGTACATTATTAATGCTTTGCATTTCTCATGTAGCTCATCCATACCTGCCTTTCAAATTCAGCTGAATCCATTAAAATTATTAATTGCTGAACATTTCAGATGGGAATTTAATATCCCTTTTTATGTAAGACATGTAGAGAATTTTACTGCAAACCAAAAGGTAGCATTGAGTGAGCTTTATTTTAGTATGAGCATTCTGCAGCCTTTTAATTCTAGTTTGGTTTGACTTTGTCATACAAAGAGGTCTGCCCTTCTGTATTATTTCAAGGATGATGCTTAATAGATCTTTTTGAGCAAATGCTCATTAGGTTGTAATTTGAAGACATCTTTCTCTTCCAACCTACATAAAATATATCAGAATTGTACCTTTGTGTGTCCAGTTCTATTCTGCATCAACTGTACTTGTAGCAGATACAGAAATCAAGACCTAAAATAATCATCATCCTGTACAATGCTTTTCATATTAAAGAATTAAGAAGGAATTTCTTGTATGGCTAAACAGATGTATGGGTTTTTTTTCTTTTTCTACTGGGGGAAAAATATATCTAACAAATTGTGACAAATAAATATCTGCAAGGCAGAAAAGGCATAAGGTATGGCAGGGGCTGCCAATGGAGAACTGTCGTTGTGGTCCTGAAAGAATTTGAGGACATGCATGTAAACTTGTTATTTCAAGTACTTTTCTAAAAGTGCTGTAGAAGTGTTTTCTGCTGCAAAACAGTAACATCTTGATTTATATTATATTAACATTTTGAATGGAATATTTCAGATCCTACTGCAACATGTTCCCTTCCAGAAGCAAAGAAAGTACAGAATGGGTGAGATGAGCTAGGGATATAGACCATTACTATGAAGGCAAGCTGTAGGCTTTCAAAATATCTTGATGTAATTGTCAAGGACAGAATACATCCAGATAGGTGGCCTGAATGTGTTTGAATTATTGTTAGTAGCTTTACTACGAACCCAAATTGAAGCCTTAATTAATATTGTACTATTTTGTTGAATAATTCTAATGAAGTGTTTTATTTTTCTCTGGCAGATGAACGGGAAGATGTTCAAAAGAAAACATTCACAAAATGGATAAATGCACAGTTTGCTAAGGTAATTAAATATCTTTTTTATTTGTAAACCAAATTATGTTTTATTTATTTTTCAAAAAAATTATACTCCTCACCTGAGGCTTAATTTTTAAGATAACAGTTACAAGTTTCAGGTATTGTTGAATGCGATTGGAAAAAAATTTATATGTTTTATTCACTTAATTTGTGTAGGGATTGAAATGTAAGAAGCCATCATCTTCTGAATATGTTCTCTGCCTCAGTTTACTTTGCCTTTTCTCAAACTGATGATGCAGATGTATTACTGTTTGGTGGACTCCTTTGTTATATTCCTGATATACAAAGGAGTTTCCTCTGTTTGGCTTGTCTTGTTTCCAATTGCAATCACAAATGTAACAAAACTAGATGAATTGGAGAGGAGCAAGGTCAAGTGATCCAGTTAGCAGTAAAGATCTCAAATGTACTGGAAAAAAGAACCAATAACTAACTTATTTAAAGAAGCCTTACCCTGGCAGCATATAAAAATTCTATCTTTAATGCACAGCAAAAATTGAGTTCAAACTGTTAAACATTCCTGGACAATAATTACTGAACTATATTTCCCAGTAATTAACTTAATTAGTCCCATAATCTATCATTTTATCTGCTAGCCAATAATTGGCAGTAGACAACAATAAAATAGTAGCTGTGACATATCTTCTGTTTAGTCTGGCTTTTGATTGTGTCCCATCTGATTCTCCTAATTAAAAAAGAGGAGTAAGATAATCTGAATAAGACTGCCATAATCTTGAAAAATGTGCTCAGCAGTGGTTCAGTCCAACAGGGAGTCCCACAGGACTTTTCCATGGACTGGAGAATTTACAAATAGTAATTCAAGTGATTTAGACTGCACACATTTGTGCTCAGCATTTTTACAGCAGATATGTCCAGTAGTTGGAAGGACTGGATCAGGATGAAATAGTCTAGAACAAATGGTCTAAAACTGTTGAGTTAAAAGTGTGAAGTGTTAAATTTAGGACAGAAGTAAAATGTATGCATACAGAAGTGGAGACAATAATAAAGCAAAAAAAAGCTCTGGGAAGTGTGGTGAATAACAAAAAAAATGAGTCAGCAGCATGGTTCTATTAAAAAAAAAAAGGCAAATTTATTGTGGCTGTGGTAATGGAGCTGCTTGACAGAAGGTGAAAGATATAATTATTTTATTTCCTCAGCAAAAGTGAGATTTTAGCTTGAGTGACTTACTGTCTTGGTATTCTATATATGAAGAAGTAGCCCCAGCAGCAGTCACATGGTACAAGCTAATTTGAAGTGTGTTGCCAGTTAGGCCTTGTTGTGGTCACAGAAATCATTACAGAAAAACAGGAGTTACTGTTGCTTCTATATCTAAAGAAAATGTCATGTTTCTAGAGCATTGCTTTCTCAGAAATGGTTGTTTTATGGAATAGCAAAATTTGCAATTGCTGAGGAAACTTGGAGCAAATCTGCAGAAGAAATACAAGAATTGCGAAGGGTTTAGAAAATATGACCTACCAGCTGATGCTTTTAATGATAGGTTTGATTCAGACATCTGAATGATCTAGTTGTCTTTCTTCCAGTTATAGTTCGATGGAGGGTACTTTAATGTTATTTTAGCTATCTTTTACTTCAGTTCTATAAATAGTATTTTTAGTTGTATGTGAACATGCATTCGTAAATATAGTGGAGAAGTGCCTCATTTGGACTCTGAGGAAGACCTCCTGAACACTATGGCTCAATTTTTTCTTTGCTTTATTCATCACCTGTGTTTTGGACAGGGTCTTTTTATTTCAACAACCAATCTACCAAAACCCCCTTGATCTTTAAATCTTAGACAAATTACTCTCGTCATACAAATCATTGTGTGTAACACCAGAATAGTTGGACTGAAACTGGAAATCATAAATGTCTGGTAAGTTTGGTAGTACCTGCTGGCTGCCTGTGTGGTACACATGCAGAAAGCACAATTTGCTCTTCAGTGTAGTCAAGTGCCATGCAAGCTTTATTTCTGCCAAGGGTTTTCAGGACAAAAATACAGGAGGCCCTGCTTGTATTCTGCTGTAACATCAGCGGTCGTAGTTGATAGCTGTGTGATGTCCTAGGACTGTGTTACTCCCATTTCTGAAGACCAAGACGTTTTAGGACAGGTGGTCTTCAAAACATGAAAATGGATTTCTATGTGAAATCTGTAGCTTATCCTCTTCCTTCTCCTGACATATTTTCAGTTCAACTCCATTTCTGTTTCTGGCTATGGAATTGATTTCAGTTAACGGGTTACTCCTGGTTAGTGATTTCTCATCATTGTTAGCTTTGTAAAAGTGTTAAATAAATGACTTTCATTGTATAATTAGTTTGTATTCACTCCTACATGGTTCTAAAGGTGCCATCTTGAGCAGATTAGCCTACGGGGTCAGAATTAAGATAGAGGAATGTATTGCATCAGTCATTTTTCTTATTCATGGGTAGTGGAATCTAGATCATTAACTAACTGTAGAATATTGAGGGTTGAATGAATTTGTTTTATACAGTTCCCACCTATCTACCACCCTCCATATCTAAAAAAAAATCCTCTATTTATACAGTCGAAGTAAAATCTTAGTTCTCAATGTTCTAAATCTTCATTTGTGTTGAGTCTGTAGTGCATTGCCCACCAAAGAGCTGTATTCCTCTCCTGAAAATTCAGTATCTAGAGTACCTATGTTTTAGAACACTTATCCTCAGACTAAGCTTTCAAAACACTCACACTTGAAAGTTGCTTTCGCATGACTGGTGATGTAAACAGTTGCTTTTAATGTTAGAAGTTGTAATTTATTGCAAAACAATTTTCTAATTGATGTGTCATCAGCATAACTTAAGTCCCAATGTATGAATTTGTGTGTGGGAAAAAAATTATTGTTTGAATCACAGGCCTGGAGGGAAAGAGTTGTCTTCCTTCTGGCTGCACACAGAGTGACATTTTAGTTGGATCATATGCAGATACCTTGGACTCTCATGCCTTGAGTTCAGCAGTGAAGTCTGCCACCTCTTAGTTAAGGAGTCAGGTCTCTAACATGAAATCCATAACAAACTCTCAGTCACACCATCTTGGCAGTTTCCCATCTGTGATGTGCAGAACCAAGACACCTGTGGAGTGCTACCAAGAAGTCTGTGAAAAGGTATGTCGGGAAAGTTAGCAGAACCAGTAGCAGGATTACAGTTGCTATTGGTCAGGCCATGTCTTTCTTCAAACTTTTTCTCGCAGGTTGGGTGGGGTGCTCTAAATGGAAGAACTAGGGAAGATGCCTTTGCAGGTCTGTCTTACAGCTTCTGAAAAGAGTAGGTTTCTCTCCAATTTCTATTCCTTTTACTAGCCAGAAAGTGGATTATGCAGAAAATATGTGCTTTAAAGATTATCGTATGTGACTTACCTCTAATCAATTCATCATTGTATTGGTAAGATAGGCCGAAAGTTGGCTTTTAATGTTTGTGAGATAAAACACTTAGCAAATTAAAAGTATAGGAGAAATGAGAGAATGTAATCCAAGAAAACTTTGTGTTTTCCCCCTCCTAACCATGGACAACGTGTATAATTTTCTTTAGTGATACCTTCTTGGTTTACCATCTAAATGGCATGCAATAAATTGAAACTCAAAATAACTCTAAAAATGTGGGGCATATTACTTTAATATAATTTTATTCAGAAAGAGCTTTTCTTTGCCCTCAGAAGACGTTTATTTATAAAATAATGATGTTCTGCAGGGTGCACGTAATGATAGCAAAGGAACGTATTGTAACCTAGTTTTTAATAACAGAACTATAATTAGAGCTCCCACAAGAGATGTATCTAGTCCTGGGTATGATAGCTTTTGCTCAGATCTCAACTTCTTTAATTTGAAATAACTGAAACCTTTGTTTATAAATGAAACACAGAATCTTAACTGTGTTTCAGGAGAATGCAAATATGTCACAAGCCCTCAAGTGTAGCAGGTCTCTGCAAAAACTTTGAAACAGACAAAACAATGACATTAACAATGCCTGTACCCCATTTTAAATGAGCTTATCTTGCCCCACTGGTTAAACATTTTGAGTTGTTCATTGCATAATAGGCTTCAAAATAGAAAGCATTACTGAAGATGGAAATGTTCTTTACTTGCATGTAAGAAAGAGCTTGTAAATGACAATTAATTTTGAAATGAAAACCTGAAAATTCTAGCACAAAAAAAACCCCACCCTACCCTAGAAAGGAGAGAGTATACTCCTATGACTACAGAATATCGGTTATTTATTTTGTTGCCTCGTTATGGAGGCAGTGTCTCAAAGTACTGACAATTTTAATGTCAACAATAAAACTATCTGTTGTGAGTACAGAGAAGGCAATGAGCTAATCATTGTATGTTTTGGAAACTTGACTTTTAGGATATACCCTTATGGCTAACTTGAAGTCAACACCTTAACCTGTAAAAGGGCTTCATAAAAGAATGGTAATTTGTGAAAGAGTCTTCAACATTTTAATCTTCAACACCAAAAAAAGAGTGTTCATAAAATTGCTTGTAAATTCAGAGCTTTAAGTGGTTTGTCCACATTTCTGCTACAAAAAGTGTAGAAAATTCCACTACGTGGTCAAATTAGACATTATATATGACAGTACACTTTTTCATGTAAACAGTGAAATTATTAATCTTCACCAAGCAAGAGCAACAGTCAGAAAATGGAGAAATGTAGCTTTTTGGGGGGGAAAAAGTAGGTAATTATTTATTGTTTCTCTACCTCATGTGTTGGGTTTCCTCTTGTTGTTATCGAAGAAAGCAGAATATGAAAACAAATTTGGGGATACCAAATATTTCATTACTTAGCTTTATCAAAAACTAAGATCCTTCAGCAAGTAAATCTTTAAATGGAGAATTTAGGTTATGAAAAATGGCAGCTTTTTATAGGCAGGTGGAAACATCAGGAGTTAGTGTTTTGTTATGACTGTAGAATTAGATTCTCATTCTTGTAGTACTTGTGTGAAGAAACAGCCTGTGTCCAAGAAGGTAATGTTGACAGCCTAATTTAAGGTATAGGTAGCTGGTAGAATAACAGCAAAACCAAACACATGTTTTGCTGATGAAGTTGTTTTGAATAGCAGCTAGATTGCTTAGGCAAACCATGTGTAGGGATAAAAGGAACACAGAAGGGGGCATCGTTTAAAACTTTAGCCAAACTATGTAGCAGTCAAAATAATTTCCTAGTTACCTGGTGTTCGTATGTGGCTTATATGATACGAAGTGTGGTGACAGTCTCAGTTCTCTCCCTCTTCTTGAGTTTGTGGACAACCTGAAGTTATTCAAAACTCCTATTCACTTTAGTGGTCTGTGAGAGTTGTAGATTAAATGCCTTCTGCGTAACAGATAACAAAAACTAGTGATACAAATGAAATGTTTACTGATCTTTTGAGGAAGTATGTCAAATATCTGAGGTACAGAGAGACTGTACTACCATAAGTCTGGCATCTGATAGAGGAATTTGCAGTGCTACTTTTGCTCACACACTTGCTCAGTTTTTTGTGCTATCATTCACAACAACTTCAAATTAAAACAAATTTGAAAAGCCACTCCCAACAAAGTGAAAAATGTTGTAGGCTCTGGGCAGGAGTAGTCTGGTGAAGCTTTGTGGAAAAGACAGTGATAGTTTTGTTTGTCAAATTTCCTTAAGTTTCAGCCTCTGTGGAAATGCGTTAACCTTCGTGACTAATTACATCAAACCTGGTCAAACGTACCATTTCTTCAGCCATATTTCTGGACTGAAATTAATAATCTGGAAAAGGAGCTGGAGGGAGGGGGGTTGGTGACAAATCACAAAACCACAGATTAAAATGTTTAGTATTAGCCTTGTTCAAACTTCTCTCTTGACAACTAACTTATAGGTCAAATGATGTTGCTTAAATGGGTGAGTGACTGGTAGGAAAATGAGAATTAAATCCTATATTTAGAGGTTCAGTTCAGTGTGCTCAGGCTTCCCTGATGTCTGCTGGTGTGCTGTATTTTCTAAAAGTGGAACAGTAGTTGCACATGCACATCCATGAGAAGACTAGAAAAGATTTCTAGCTGTTTCTTGTAATAAAAGTAATCAGTAGGGTGTGCTGGTGTTTTAGGATTTCAGTTTTAGAATTGAGTTCTAGAGAGTACATCAACGCTGGCTTTGCAGGACAAACTTTAACATCATTGTAGACAAGTTCAGAAAAGTTCATTCAGATAGCTGTGGTTCTTTAGCCATTTACACAGAATTTAGTGCCTGCACAAAAGCCTGTTGGAGAAACAGAGTAAAGAAAAGTTTGCTGAGCTCCGTGTTACCACAGATTAGCCTGAAGCCATTCTGAGTCAAAAGTATTTTTACAGTATGTTGAACCAGTACCTGACACTGCAGTGTAGACGTATTCTCAAACAGGAGAAAAAAAAACAAAAAACCAAAACCCAAATATTTATTTATTTATTTATCTATCTAGCTATTTATTTATATATATATATATATATATATATAAAAAGTTTAAATTAAGATGTAAAAAGAGTTACTGATAAATTCTCCTAAAAAGAGTCATTGTGGTCAAAGTAAATGAGGATTGAATGCTGACCCCACTCCAAGCCTTGAGGAATAGAACAATAGAGCAACCAACACTCTCTAATAGCCAGTGGTGCATCTACTGGGTTGTGAAGAAGCATGTGTTGTAATTTTACTGCTGACACTGCATATTCAGACTACAGCTGGCTTCAAAAGCTTCTAGTTTTGTGCTTATATCTATTTCCTTATTTGGGTCAGAAGAGTTATGCTGAATTTCCACCCTTCACCTCCCTCCCGCAAAAAAAAAAAAAAAAAAAAAAAAAAAATACATACTAATAAAATAAGAAAAAAAAAAAAAAAAAAAAAAAAAAAAAAAAAAAAAAAAAAAAAAAAAAAAAAAAATAAATAATAAAAAAAAAAAAAGTTCTGTTCTATTCATCTGAGGATCACTAACTTAGAGACAAATGTCAAGGAGGATTAGGTATCACACGTAAGAACATTGACTCCAGAACAAACAAAAGATAGATTGTTGGGAAAATTTTGAAATTGTTTCTGTGGTAAAACCCTGATCAAATCCTTAATGTGTTACGGAGCTTCTCTAACCAATGGCTGTATATTAAAAGTGAATATGATAGATGTCAGCTCAATTAGTTAAATAAATATTGATAATATCCTTGGATCAGCTTCAGAATTTTTTTTGTTTTTTTTTTCTGAAGGAAAACTTTCAGAATATCAGATAGATTTAAAATTGTATCATTTGTGATAAATCTGAAAAAAAAATGCAGTTGGCATAATTTGATGTTAGTAAGACACCACGATTGATATTCACCCATCCTAAATATCTAATTAATCTGCTCTGTTGCCAGCTTTTTTCAGTGCTACAGTGAAAGTGATAAGAAAGAGCAGCTTACAAATGTGGGAGCCAAAATACTTTTCTCTGCTACATCGTCGCAAATAGCCAGAACTCTCATTGCAGATTAACAGTGCTTAACTTCGCTTTCCAGCTCTGTGTGATCAACACTACCCTTGGGATACATACTATTTTAAAATACCAGGCTTTCTTATGCCAATACCTTTTTTTATAATACATCTTGCAAGAGCACACCAAAGGCCCATGATGTCTGTTCTGTGTTATTAAAGCAAAAGCTTTTCATCTTTTTTCTGAAGCCGAATGACGTGTAAACCTGGTTATAGAACACACATTAGCATTGTTAAGTGTTATGTGATTTCCTTTTTTGGATATCTCCAGAATATGTAAGCAAGTGTCAGGCAAAACACATGCTCAGAATTATTCGCATTGATACATAGTAAATTACCTATTAGGTCTCCATATCCAGCATATTTTTTTTATGATGTAGTAAAATGGGATACATGCTGTGTGAATATTTATTATGTTTCAAATAAATTTCCTTTGGAATGAAAAATAACTTAATTATTTTTACTGTACTTTTAAAGTTAATACCAATGGCAATATTGCCATTTATTTTACTCAGAATTTTATTTCAGAACTTCTGCTATCTACTAATAATATTTTTTATAGGTTTTTTTGTGTGACCAAGAAAGTTACCCTGAACAGAAACAGGCACAGTTTAAAGGCAAAAAGGTCTTCATGCTTTGAATTTTCTGCATAACATCAACTCTGTGTGCAAACTTTCAAATTTATAAACTTCATGACTTTTTTATATTTTGCTTTCGGAGTAATTTTTCAGCTTACTGATGGCAAAATACTTAGGGCATGTCTGCCTTATCAATTAATCAATATTTAACTGCCCAACATAGAGGCCTAGATGCTGGCAGGGATTGAAATAGAGGATTAATCCCTTTGCGCTTACTGTAAAAGCAAGGGACACCAGAAGCTGAGTGGTGCCTGAATGCATTCTGACAAAAACAAAGTACTGTTTAATAGGGCAGCCTTCCCTATTTTCTCTGTTCTCGCTAACATCAGAAGTGCAAGCCGCATGACTCGCTGTGGCAGTCACGCAGCTGGAGATGCCTTGAAAACTGTCAGCACAGAAAAGAACCCTTTCACTAAAAACCTAGAAAGTACAAACATGTATTTGGTTATGCTTCAAAGACACAAAGATAGACGTTTGAGGTTAACAAAAAGCTAATGGGACTATCTCTATATTGTTCTTGGTTGCTTTTTTTTTTCAAGTTTATGTTCAAACAGTGAAGGTTTTATTATGTGTATGTGAGGGGATGGGATACTCTAATGTTTTTCATGTTTTTCCTCTATAACATTTCCTCTATGACATTCTCCCGTTTCCAGGAAACTTTTCTGCTTTGTCTGTTTTGTTTTGATTTTTTTTTTTCCCTCTCTCCAGAAATGGCTAAATGACTGCAATTAAACAAGACAGCTCTTGGAGAGCAGATTCATTTTTACTTTGATGCAAAGTGAAACTTCTCCTTCCACTTAATTATCTGCACATCTTTTGGCGGAGCTGTGGTTACTGCCCGTGTTTCTCCAAAGACCTTTTCCTTGCAAGTGAGACTTGCTTCTATCTACTCCCTTGGCTGCACATGCAGTGACATGTTTTCTCTGTTTTGCTTTAGTGGACATAAATTCGAAAGTGGCTATGGCAGCTTTTCCTTGGGGACGCGGTGCGTTGTTCCTCCACCAGAACTTTGTACCCATCTCCGAGCCTGTTCCCCTTCCTGGCAGCCCATGGGAGCTGCAGGCCTGGTGCCACAGCCACCCTGCCCATGTGCACAGAGCCCTTGGGGGGAAACATCCTCACTGGTCACAAAGCATCAGGGCTATCGCTGTCGCAGTCTAATGACTGAAGATTGTCATGTTCTCCCTGTCTTTTGTTGCCACACGCAAAGGTTATGTTCCTTTTACAAATAAAATCTTAAGGCTTAAAATGTTTTCCATTAGAAGTGACTTCCCTTCCAAATAAAAAGTACAAGCATATTATCTCAACAATGAGCACCTGCGTGACAAAGCACTTCCACCATTAGACACATCTGAGTGAATACAGACTACATTTTAAACTCTTCTAAGTAATGTGGTAACCTCAACCTTTAATTTGAAACTTCAGAGTGGGTTAGTAAAATGAGGAAACTAGACAAAAATGTATGCATTTTTATTACGTTAAAATCATCTGTCTTTGCATTCTTGGTTTTGTAGCCTCTTCTTGCAGAGTAACAAGGGCTTCCCTCAGATACGTTAGCACACCAGGAAAGGAAAGCAATCGCTACTCTTGGCAATAGAGGGCACTGGACTTTCATTTCTAATGTGTTTTACTGAGGAAAACAATAGTCAAGTGAGGTCCATTTAGCTCTTCCACCTCATCCTTCTCAAACTTGGGCTTGCACCTCCTTGACTTTTATTCAAACGCTCATACTTTTTCATTGCACTTTAAGTAAAAAGATTAAATTAAATTGAATACATGCTGTTCTCTTGAAGTTATTATTGTGCATGTATCTTGAGGGGGGAGTAGGAACAGCCTAAATATAGCACTACAATATTGGTCTCAGTGGTGCATATGTCTAGCTTGCAAATTTGTAAACATTTACAAATTTGCATGATTGTTGCTGGCAGTAGACATCATCATTTCCGTGCTCAGAATTCATTACCATTGCATCTAATCATCTACAGAATCTCCAAAGCAAAACTCTTCAAACAGGCAAATAAGACACTAGTGGATTTATGTTATACTTAGACTGAAAGATCAAAAAGAAAAACAGGAGAAAAAACATTTTTGAGTTACTGTCTCCACTTATCTAAATGCCCTTCTGTGTAGACATACCGAAGGTCAAGTAAATATTTGCACAAGAACTTCCATGTCTGCCTTTTACATATGAAGGGGCTCAGCCAGATCTTGGGGGGATTTCTGGACCAACACTTCAATAATATGTATGGTTTTTACAGCTGCTTACCTCTGTTCTTTCTCTAGTCATATGTTTGGGCTGTTTTGAAGGGGAAAACCTGTCACCTTGACATAGACACCCTATTAAGACTTTGCTTAGAGAATTAGTTATATATATTAAAAAATCCTCTTCTTTCCTGCTCTGGAAAGCTACCTAACTTGTAAATCTTTTTTCATCTGTTTTAGTATTCCAGTCTGATTAAATATTGATATTCATGTCACTGACTTTGCTAATACTTTCACTTCTTTCAAAGACCTACATGACAGGTGTTATTACACAGAATAACCATTTTTCTTTTCTATCTGCTTTCCATAGTGTGTTTGATTGATTTGCCATCACATTTACTTCCTGGTAATATTAGTGTGACCGTATATATTGCTGACTTAAAAAATAGGATACTTTCAGTGCGCTCCAGTACCTAGTATAGGTTCCACTGAAGCTAAAATTTCAGGGAAAAAGATAAAACAAGTAATTTCTTCTGTTCTGTCTGGTGCAGTTTTAAATTCATTCATATATATATATATATATATGTAAAGTTACTGAAAATCCTAAGGTATTGGTAACAATAAAATCCTCTCCACTAAAAAACTAAACCAAAGAAAACATCCTGACATTACTCCTTGGGAATAATAGTAAATTGTAATTCCAGTTGGTTTACTTGAATCTGTTGAAAGTTCGACGAATTCAACAGACACATGTAAGCACAGTTGTCAAGAGCATATTAAATGTGACATCTTTTCTGGGTTTTTTTGCCTAGTCTTAGGTCTCAGAGAAAATTGATTTGTAAGGCTTTGTCTGTGCACAAATATGTTCTATATATTATATAATTCTAAAACAGAGTTAATATGTGCTGATTTGAAGAAAAAAAAAGTACAATGGTAATTTACAAATCTGTTGATTTTTTTTTTTTTTTGACTTTTCTCTGAAGTCTTCAATGATATACAAATTTGTGTTTTATTTTGGGGGCTGGTTTTCTTCATGAAAACTTAATGTAAAAGGCACTTCTGCCATTTGGTATAAGGAAGTCAGATGTGATATATGGTTGTATTCAACTAATGCATCAAACACTAAAAGTCCATGCCAAAAAAGAGGGAGAATTACTTTGCCACACTAATAGCAATGACTCTAAAATACTAAGACAGCTCAGACATATTCCACTGAAAAAACTCAGTCACTGTCTCACAGATTTGTAAATGCCATGTACGCAGAAGATATAAACCCTAATTTTTCGAGCATTATGAGGGAACCATTCTTCAAGCAGCTAGTCAGAGCTTACAGCAAGAGGAAAAACAAGTCTTCATTCAGTCCTGGGCAAAACATAAAGCTGTTTCAGTCAGTTAGGTTTTCTATAACTCCGACAAATATGTATTCAAAAGTGGTTTCTTCATAGAAGAAAGCAAGACAAATTAAATCCACATGGTAAGATTCAACTTCAAAAAACAGGAAATATGCTGAAAAGAGAGTGAAAAGGGAACTCAAAAGAAGAATTAAAGTGTTCTGTAACAACACACACCTTAGGAGCAAGTGTTGGAGTCCTGAAGTGACTACGCCTATCAAAGTGTATCACCTATCAAAATCAGAAACCCACCTCTGTTTAAGACAAAAAAAGCAGACTACAAAAAATGTCCTTAACTTGGTTATGCAATGTAAGTTCGGAAGAAACAATGAGCATATGTGGCAAATTGGTGTGCTGATTATATAACTCCAAAATTAAAATAGAGATAGAAAGATACAAACAGAAAGCCAAGGAAAAACACTGTCTCAAAGAAACATTAACAAAGAAATTAGCTATGAAAGCAAACGCTTACCTAAGTTCATCAGTCAAGCTTCAAGTAAGAGGTTTCTGAACAGGACTTGAAGTACAGTAGTATACAGTCAGTGCTACAAACTGCTTTTTTTAAAAAAAAAATCTTAAGAATATAAAATCTCTTTATAAAAGGTTATCACGCATGATATTTTACAATCTCATATGCTTTTGAATACTGAGTCAGCATTTAAGCAGTTGCTTCTAATGATTTTGCCAATGGGAATGACCCAGTATGCCTTTCTATTGACATTTTATGATCTTTTAACTGCCGCTTAGGTCAGTGTAGAACTGAGTTGACCTATGCTGCTTGTACTAATTATTCACATAAGCTAAGTCAGTGTTTTGATTCTCACCTGACTCTGTCTTTAAGAAATGTTATATATTATTTTTATGTACTATATTAGGAGCAATAGTTACATCTATTAAAAGAGTTAGGATTAAATAATCAATCTCCAGGAGGCACTTAGAACTAAAAATAGGATCCTCACAAAGTAGGAATTATATAAAAATAAGGAAAACAGAAAAAAACTGTCTCTGGAAAGTTGCAATTAAAACAATAATCAGGAACTCCAAAACTGGGGTTATGTTTGGGTAGGGTTTTTTGGGTGGGTCAGGATGGGGATAAAGTTTTTGTGCTAAGAACTTAAAAATGAATAAAGCAAACATTTTCCACTGACTCATAAGCAGAAAACATGCCAGGGAACACAGAGCAGGTTGCTAGATGGTCAAGTTGTAAATAGTATGTGTTGCAGGGCAACTAAAACACTGCACCTTAAATTGATTTGCAGAGGGGCTGATTGTTGAATTGAATGACAACTAACACAAACCGTATGGAGTTACACTATCGTTTATCACATAAACCAATATTCCAGTTATCATTACATATCTTATTACTGAAGTCTCAATCATGCAAAATCTTCATCTTACCTAATACGATGACAACCTTAATGTTTGTGGAAATGTGAATTATACCAGCTTGTTCGTGTACTGGCCCGTTACCACAGGACCCACCATCTTTCAGCCATCAGTGACAGCAGGCAGCCTTGGTCTCCCATGTGGCCTGACAGGTGATGAGGTGAGGGCTCTCATGTAGCTGGTGGTGGTGCTTGGGTGAGTGCTGGTGATCCCAAAGCACACTCTCACTAAACTGGACCAGGGTCTACACATGCAGCTTCTAGTCTTGGTATCTGGCTCCACCTGTGGTCACCTCTGGGCTCTCCAAATGTGATCTGCCACAGTTCACCCTTATTTTTGTGATCTCTGGCCTAGTAATCTCGTGGGTGACTAAGAATATTTCCTCATTCACCTTGCCATGATTGTATGAAGTTGTCATTGGTTTCCACCAGACAGTGTGTTTCTGAGTTAAATCACCTTAAAGGCCAACAGCTGCTTTCTGTTGGTGGTGAGTGGTACACACCAAGCTTTGGTTTGCATGATTGTCTGGGGCAAAGTTGAGGTGGTAAGAGAAGGCTGTGCATGCTCTCCACAGGAGCACTCATGGAAGTTTATGTAACAGCTTAGTAGCTAAACAAATTGTTTCTACTTTTGCTTACCATGTGCGGGACTAGGAAGCCTCCTGCATTAATATCTTTCTTTACACAGCATGATTCTGAGGATCTGTCTTAATTTCAGAGGCATTAGAAGTCACCTCTTCTAAAAGAAATAACAATATGAAAGTAGAGCAAGCAATGGATCCAAGGAAACTTAAATGTAAAACTGTAAGCCATTAACTGGTTTATAATCTATTATTTATTTCAACTTTGTCTCCAAAGGAGGGTGCTAATGATGCTAATATTTTAAAACCCCTTTGTCTATTTCTCTGTTTGGCAGAATTGGTGCAAATTAGTAGACATGTGGATAAATCTGGTATAATGGAGAAGAGTCAATATATTTTTGGAAGGAAGCCATACCTCACAATTGCATTAATTCTTCAAAGGTGTCAGTACAAATATATATATATACGACTGAAACAGAAAAAGTGGGTATCTGTAAATATTTTGACTTTTTTTTTTTCTTTTGAAAAGATGAAATGAGAAAGTCATAATGTTTCAGGAAGCTTCTATAAGGAAGGAAACAAAAGATAGAACTGAAATCAGTTTATGCAACAGAGGGAGATTAGCAGTGGAGTTGTATGCAAATTTCCTTTGAGGTGATGATTATCTGATAAAGGGATGTGGCAAAAACTACTGATACCTCAGGATCATTAGACCAGATAAAAACAACCAAGGCTTGCAGAGGGATTGCATGATACTGAATGGCTAGGTGATTAAATGGCAGATGATATCTGGTATTTAGATACAACAAGGAAAAAACACTTTAATAGATAAAGCTTATGTTACTTCTTCCTTTTTGCATACTATGTCCCCTAAATGAGATGTTATCACTTAGAGCTGTCTACAGTGATTCACGTCTCTTTTACTATGAAGTGCAAAAAAAATGTTCACTTAGTTTTTTATTTTTTTCATTGAAAAAATTCAAGTACATCAGCATGAAATGTAAGTCCATCTTGAATATTGTGAACATTATGGAACAATACCTTGTCTTGGGAAATTCCTAACTATTATTTAATATAAATTGGGGCATTATTCTGAAACACTATGTGATTTTGCACTTCTCCTGTGCTTATACTCTGTTCTTAAGGATTCTGTGCAGGCCACCATCGGAATTGGATGAACTTAGAAGAGCCCTTGATTTGCCCAAAATAGCAATTCTTATTTTACTCTCTTATAATAATTTCATGCTAATTATTCATTAGAATATTCAAGATTATTTTTTTCCAGGAAATGAGAATCACTTCCCATAGCGAGATATTAATGACACTATGTTTAGCATAACATAAAAATAGCCCTCATTGGCACAGAAATAGTAATCCAAAGCTGGAGGCTAGCTTAGGACTCCATCTGTGAGAGAGGAATGAACACACCCCAACTCACTTTTGGGCTGGCGAGGGAATGCGTTGCATTGGGAGGCAGGAATGAATGCAGAGCCCAAAGGACAGATGCTTTTATCTCTACATAATGTCCAGCTACAAAGTGGGTGGCCCAGGAAGTGGGCCTTCAATTGACCCAGCCGCAAAGCTGCTTGCACACCATGTCTTTGGTTCTCCAGTCCCCCTACTCTTTGCTCTCCGAACCAAACATATATGAAACCAATCATCTCCTTCAGCATAAATTTAAGGAGAGATTCTATAATGCAAGTCTCTGTTTTGATTCAGGCTCAAACTGAGAATGGCTCTGCAGGCATTAGGACCCAGGATGGAGAGTTCAAGCTGACTGTGCCTGATTAAGGGGTCTCTCCAAATTAAGGTCCAGAGTGGAAAGTTGGCAGTATCTAGCAAAAACCTGAAGGTATGATAGCCCTGGGAAGGGCTATGTTGTTGTAAAGAGATGGTAGAAATGATGAAATACTGAAAAACTGTTAAATGGAACATAGAAATTGAAACAAGCATGGCCACTGTTATAATTTGGATCATGTAAGAAAGATAAAGAAATTCATGATGGTGGGACTGCTGAGATTCTAGGTAGAAAAAATAAAAAATACAACTCTGATGTGTCCTTGAGCCTGCCTTAAGTAATCAATTCAAAATCAGTTTTCTGTTTTCCTTCTATAAGTATTGTAGAAATTAAGGGTAGAATCCAAAGTGATCTCTCCTTGTATATTGGAGAATACTGGAAATGCACTTTATATTCTCACTCAAAAGGAAGTACCAGAATCCTTAGAATCCTTATTAAGTTGGTTTGGAGACCTGTTGTGTAAGCTTAGACTAAATATCCCCAAACATTAAATGCTTGCTTAAAATCAGAAGAAAAAAAAAATAAGGAGGGGTTGGAAAGCAGAAGTTAAACCATCAAAGCAGAGAGTACTTTCATCATAGAAGTGCACCAAACTATCTTCCCTCTGATTTTGAGATGATGAAGACATTGGGATTAATTTTTTAATTTGCACTTAAAAACTCTGTGTTGGCTGTGATTTAAAAAAAAAAAAGGCAAACTTGTTTGGATATGAGACCCTGTGACTGCTGTGTTCTGTTTGTTATTATAGTAGATCTTCTCAGGAAATAATGGAAATAGACTTGAAAATTTCTACATTTCAGAGCCCTAAGCTATATTCAGTGACCTTCTACACCACACCAAGCTATTCACTTAGATTTGCCCGCTAGCTAAAGGGAGGAAAACAGAGTTCAACAAGCTTTATTTTTTCCCTTCTGTTTTTGTAGCTGATTGAAGATGTATTCAGTTTGTGGGCTGACAAGAAAGGTATGTGAAGAAGGTCGAACAGGTTACAAGCATCTTATAAATCTTACGTTTCCCAGTTCCGTAAGGGTATGAACAAATGCTTTAATAGAAAAAATACACTTTATTTATGTTATTCCTCTATCTCTAAAGAAGAAAAACTCATTTAATACCTTTCTATCCTCTTTCATTTAGCTGCAATATCCTCTGCAAATTATCTAGGTCACTTAGGCCCATATACCAGTTAGCTATATTTAGCTTGCTAGTTGTCCTCTGCTTCTGGAGAATTATCCTTTTTGCAATTAAACTTTCAGTCTTTTTTTTTTTTTTTTTTTTTTTTTTGTTTTTTTTTTTTTTTTTTTTTTAGGATTAATTTTTTTTTTTTCTTTTTTTTTTTTATTTTTTATTTTTTTTTGTTTTTTTTTTTTTTTTTTTTTTTTTCTATATAGGCTGTGCATATTTGAGGTGTACAAGGACAAAGTTTCTTAGATCCATTTTTACTATCATTTCTAAGTTTTGTTTGGTTTTGTCTGTTCATTTTTCTGGAAGGAGAATACTAGAGGACAGCATCTGATTAGGAGAAGTGGGCTTGTCTTGGTATACAATACAGGTCTCCTTCGGTGTACAGTTAGACAAATTATGATGAATTTGTGTGCATGTATTTTCCTTTCCAGCAATATGTCTGCTTCTTTCCCTAGTTGCAGAGGCAACCTGCAGACACAACTCTGCTGTCTCCGAGTACGGACTTTGATTAATTGATCAGTTGGGCACAATACGGAGATCTCTGAGCTGAGGTCGCTCATACTAGAGGTAGAAATCAAAGTTGGATACTTACTTCATGTGCAGACAACTAGTTGTGAGGCAGAGTATGGCACAACACAACTTTGCCCACACGCTCTCCTGGAATGGGGCACAACATTGGCTGGTTGTAACACATCATGTAGTTGCGTAGACATGGCCAAACACAACAGGTTTAGTTATAGCTTTCATGTAAGTGTGGAGACATTCATACCACCTAGCACAGGATGTGTAACATTGCCTAAGTAGGGCAAAAGTTAGCAAGCTAGTCTTCCTGAGATTCCTGTATAGTAGAATAGAGGAGAGAGATTAATACATTATTTTGCAGGGAACTGGTTAGTCTGAAAGCTTGTGATAATTATGGCAATATACGGAAAAAAAAGTAGGAATCTTCTCTTTTGCTACTAACTGCCAGTGAAGAATGAATTATTTTGTGAGTAATTATCTTTTTGTTTGTATTACTAATGAATATTCTGGTGGTAGAATGTGATCTTGTGCATTCATGAATTTGCCTTTAATTATAAACAGAAAGAATGTGTAAGTAATACAAAATTACATTGTTTTCTCTATACAAATGCTTCATTAAATGTTAATATTTTAATTCAAAATGGTATCACATGCTTCATCTAAACTGAAAACTGACATTCATTGTTACATATCTTGTATACTAAGTGATAGTGGGCCAATTTCTGAAAGTAACTCTAATTTTAACAGGGTGTGCACATGCGATTTTATGCTATTTTAAAAGCTTATACCATAATCTGAAATTGTACTGTAAAAATATCAGAAGAGAAAGGACATATTGCATATTTGGCCTCCTCTGCAACTGATGCATTGGATAGTGTATATGAACTTCATATGAAGTGCTCACACTAACAAGAAAACTATGGAAAATAGTAATATATTACTAGTTTCTTCCATAAAAAAGCTAAATAACTTTTCTCCCTCTGTAGAATCAATACATTCAAATGATCATAGCACAGTTCACATTTTTGAGAGGGACAGAGGCATGGTTTAGCATTTTGTGGTCATGTGGTTTGCTTTTGGGCTGACGTGTTCTATTCTGTGTCAAATCTTAAGATGCTTAATATACTTCAAAGTACAAAACATAACCTCATGAATCTTACAATATAGTGGGTCACTGTTTCAAGTAGGTTTTTTATACGACTTTATAATGTGAGTTATAATGTGCTAGAGATCAATTTGGAATCTGTTACCTGATGAAAAGTAAAAGTTTATTTAAATATGAAGTGCAATTCCAGTGTAGAAAGAGTCAGATTTTGTTATTGTCGCAGAGATGCACCAAAAATAATACAAACCAAGGATAAGCTCAAACAGATTTTATTTTGTGATGATGCCAAACCAAACAACAGAAACCAATGACAACAGGGACAAACCAAAATCAGTCAGCACATTGACAACATTTCACACAACCTACAAGTTCGTTGTACTGGTTGAGGTATTATTTTTACACAGTGACACAAGAATGATGATCCAAATCATGCACACACTCAAAAAGGGGAAACTCTCTCAAGGGTACCTGGATGAAATAATTGCTCACCCAACATGGGGGATGAGGGCTCACTCAAGGATATCTCCAGAAGAAATAATCACCTTGAGGAGAGGTGAGGGCTCTTAATCCTGGGAAGTTTCCTTGGAGAGTGTCTTAGTCTAAGAGGAGAGGTTCTGACACAGACCCGCTGCTCCAAGAAGGCTACTCAAAGGGGGTCTCCGGTGTGGGCCCGTTTATAGCCCGGTGGGATCTGAGCTACGGTCATATGTGAGCATGGTCCAGTAGCTTCCCTGGGCCTGATGCACCCCATTGGCTGGGGAGTCTCCTTGTTGGCTGAGGAGTCCCACCTCTCTTGCTCTCCTCACCAAGAGGTCTACGTGACTGGGGTCTCTGTACCCTGGTGAATATGTGATGGTCAGCACCCAGCGATGGTGTGTATGTGATGGCAGCCACGGTGCGGTGCAAAAGGCCCAAAAATAAGGGTGCAGAAGAGCCAGCAGCTACAATGTTGAAAGCCCTAGTCTTCATTAAGGTGGGTGCACCTGACACAGTTTTCTTACTTTTAAATGAAATATTCATAACTATATTAAATGCCTTCATAGCATCCTCATTTGATTTTGCAAGGAATTTCCAAAATTCAGTTATTTCACCTACTGAAAAGAGGAAAAACAAGATTTAATAGGAAAAAAAAAGAAAAGCCAATGACACTATAACTGATTATAACTTGGTAATACTGCAGATATTAGTCCTGCAAACATATGTGTTCTTTAAAAGTTCTTTGCCTGTAGAAAAAGGCAGAATATGTATGTATTTCATGGATTAGAATTTGAAAGTTTATTACAATATTTTACATGGATTTTTCATTTGGATTCCATTAGTTAGATCTTTCAGTTTACATTCTTTCTCATATGTTCAAGTGTTTCTCAGTTATTTTGATAGTGACTTTTATCTATGATGAGCCCGTATTTTGAGACCTGCAGTTCATCACTGAACTTATTTACTAGATATTTTGAAATTCCCTATGAAATAATTGTAGTTGCTGAACTTAGTTTCTCTTCAGGCTACAACAGGACGTGTGGCGTGTGTCAGGACTTGGTATTGGGTTCTTTGTCAGCAATATGGACTGTGGGATTGAGTGCACCCTCAGCAAGTTTGCTGATGACACCAAGCTTTGTGGTGCAGTTGACATGCTGGAGGGAAGGGGTGCTGTCCAGAGCGACCTTGACAGGCTGGGGAGGTGGGCCCATGTGAACCTCATGAAATTTAAAAAGCCCAAGTGCAAGGGCCTGCACATGAGTCAGGGCAATCACAAGCACAAATACAGGCTGGGTGGAGAATGCATTGAGAGCAGCCCTGAGGAAAAGGACTTGAGGATGTTGGTTGACGAGAAGCTTAACATGACCCAGCAATGTGCACTTGCAGTCCAGAAAGCCAACCATATCCTGGGCTGCATCGAAAGAAGTGTGACCAGTAGGTTGACGGAGGTGATTTTCCCCCTCTACTCCACTCTTGTGAGACACTTCCTGGAGTACTGCGTCCAGCTCTGGGATCCTCAAAAAAACAGGGACATGAACCTGTTGGAGTGGGTTCAGAGCAGGGCCTTGAAGATCCTCAGAGGACTGGAACACCTCTCCTATGAATACAGACAGAGAGCTGGGATTGTTCAGACTGGAGAAGGGAAAGCTCTGGGGACCTCAGGGTTAGTATATTTTTCCTAGAGCTTCATATATCTGACTGTGAGCTAGCACTGTTTATTCCTTCTTGTTCTCTAGTGTGTCTTGGGTATTCTCGGAAATGAAATATCTCTCTTGTATTTGTTTCATTTTCTTTTGCCATCTAGAACAGAGACATTAATTTCTAAGTGTGTATATACATACACAAACTGTATAACATGCGTATACAATTGTTTCGACATTCCCTTGTTATGCTATGCAAGCTCAAAAGACATTGGGTAACTCAAAACTTGTTTTCAGAAAAGAGACAATATCTTCACAGTGTCATTAGTGAAGAAATATGTCATATCCATAGAGCTATGTGAACTTTCATGCTTCTCTGCCTTCAGTCATAAATAGACTCAAGGTGTTCAGAAGGTTGGCAGCTGAGTTGGAGAACTTGGTAATCCTAGCAATTGCAGTACTAATGTTCTTCAGGATGTGTATGTTTGTACAAAGTATGGATGCATTAAAGCAATATCAACTGATAGAAGGTCTTATGAAAAACCTTTTAGTCTTTGAATTGTTTATAATTTTTTTAAATCAGTTATCACCAGAGTGATCAGGAAAATTGCCCCATCCAAATTACTAAATAATAGACAATACAACTCTTTGCATGTAAAGACATTGGTTCTCAACAGACTATTAAATACCAAGCTATAAAACTATCCACTTGTAAAGGGTCTGACTCTCAAATCACGAGTCTCAAATTCATGGGATACGTGAATCAGTGTTCAATAAATGAATTGCAGTCAAGTTAAAATGTAAATATTTGTGGACCCGTGTAGCACCATATCACTTTCGTAGCTGGTGACACGAGCAGCGGTTAATGATTATCAAGGAAAACGGAGTGGTATTTATATGAAGAAAAGTCATAGACTGAATTCATACTGAAAAATGTGAGCTTTCACCACTGACAGTATCAGGGTGGTCAGTGTTTTGATGCTTAATGAGTTTATTTATGATAACTTGAAAACAGGCAATCCAACATATATCTAAATATGAATGCAAGCAGCATTTTGAAGACTTTGGGGACAACTTAGCTGTCTCTCCAAATAATTCATTCTTAGTTTTAGTCCCTTATATTTGGAGACCCTTTGTCTTCTGTGACAAAATGGATTTTTCTAGTCTTATCTACATTCTAAATGTTCAATCACACGTGTGTTAGGGACACATCTAAGCAATGTTCTCCACTGAAACAAGGAAAACTTATACAGTTGGAAATATCCATAGGCAATTGCACTGTACCTTCAGCTTGCTCTTCTGAGTCCTTGGAGCTGGAAGAGAGAAAAGTAATGCTGTGCTGTGGAAGTATTTTATTCTGTCTTCATATATCACAGGTATTTAAATGTCACCTTTATGGAGCTTAATACTGTAGATAAAACACTTTTATTTCACAGTCTAACTTTTGTGTATAATGCAGACAGAAAATGGAGGTGACCGAGGCACCACTAATGCCTCTATCCCTTCCAAATGACAGGGCAGCGGTGAAGTCTGAGGCTCCTGGAGAAATCCTACCAGTAGATGTGTTTTGGTTTGGCTTATTTTAAGGTGGGACATGGGACTGGAAGATTAAATTAGTTGTCTTATGTTCAGAGGATGACAAAAAAGTCAGATATCTGTTTCTGCCAATTACAGAAATAGTCAATATTCCTGTCCTGACAGCTTAGTAATTAGGACAAAACATGACATAGGATTAGAATAGATGAATGACATAGTCAGAAGTGATGTGAGGCACTTCAATAAGACTACAAAAAATTAAAAACCAGTCTAATCTTGTGCCAAACTAGATGCTTCCTAATTATTTGAACATTCTTTGTATATGGCTGCATCAAAAATAAACTGCAGATCTTGGCTTCCAAAGCTTTTGCAGTTTCTCACTGCCCTGCTTGAACTCTAAGTAACAAGACAATGAACTCCTATCTGTAATTACCTCATCCTGCCAGATTTTACTAGCCACTCGTTAAATTTCTGTTCTTCACCTTTTTGGCATCTTCTGTCAGAGAAGCTCCACATATATATCTTCATGTCTACTTGGTTATCATGCCTTTAATCCTTAAGGACATCCTCAGGTGTTCAGGCATTCAGTGTTTGTTTTTGCTTTTAGGATAATTATTTTCAGATATGCATGCTAAAGCTTTTGGTTATGTTGTTGCTCATCTTATTTTTCACTTTTGCTCTGTTGTATCTTTTTACACCATTATGTCTTTATTAGTACTCAGGTAGTGAGCTCTACAGGTCAACGAATCTCTGGTGTGTTTTTCTTATTTACGTTTACTCTATGCCTAGTCCCACGGGCTTCAGGTCCAAGATAGATTCTTAAGTACTATGGTAATGCCAATTATAATTTTAAATTGGATATGAGTGCTGTTATATGGCTTAGTAGAAGTTATAGCTATTGACCTTGGTGCCTTGTTTTACTTTGTCTCCAATAATATTCTCCTCAGCAAGCTAGGAAAACATGGGCTGAGTGAAACCAGGATTAGCATGAAAAACTTATTTCCTAGCTCGGTTATGTAGCACAGTTGCGCTAGAAAGGATACAGTGAACTGCGTGTCTTTTTCCATTATTTTCATCAGCATTTTTTAACAGTCAAAATAGAGAATACCAAAACTAAATGACATCGCATTTATGGAGATTGTGGCAACTAAGAATTTGGAAGGTAGGATAAGACTTGGGAGGAAGTATATTTTTGCTAGTTGAAGCAATGTCTGGAAATAAATAGACTGAATAGAAACTAGTGTAAAATACCACACAACTAGGAATACACAAGGACAGGGTGTGGAATGACTCACAATTTGGCGCGCAGTTTATGCCACAAAACAAGCACAAGGCAACATTGCCACACAGATACAAATCAGGCTGTCACTGGAACGTGTGTTGAGAGCTCTCTCTAAAAGAACGTATGTGTGCCTTGAAAAAAAGTGTTCTCTATAATGTAAATGTAATATAAATGTAAAATGTCTTGATGGCCTTGTTCTGTGGGAAGGCCTCAGGGCGGTCGGCGCAGTGGTCATTGCTGCTCCCAGCCACATCCTGAGGCGCAGCCTTGGGCCTGTGGTGCCATGTTGGGGTGGGAAGGGGCAGGGGAAATACTTGTCCTGGATCGGCTTCGGCTGGTGTGATGGTAGCTGGTGCCTCCCCACAGACTGTGACGGTGGCTGAGGCTCCCAGCCTACCCCGAGGAGAAGGCAGGAAGGCACGGGGCGGTCACAGGGCATCTGGGTGGCTTTACCCCATTTCTAAAGGAAGGGAAGTCATGTGCGATGTGGAGTGAGAGGAGGTGTGATGCTAGGATGAGAATGGGGAGACTTGTTTTGTCATTATGTCAGTATTAATCCTTAACAGAGAGGATTATAGATACGATATATATATATATGTATACATACCATTCAGTCACTGTAAATAAAACTGGGCTGCAAATACATGGTCTGGCACTGCCATCTTATTTTTCAATCTGTGGCAATCAGTTCCTCCTCCTTCTACCCTTGAAGATGATGTGAGAAATAGTCTGTAAAGCCGTGTTTGTCTCTTTTCCAGCATGCTGTGTTCCTTGCTTTACATACTGAGTGAAAACGAGATTTCTATACCTTCCTGTACCAACTCAGTTAAAAGGAGATGACAAAAGGCCCAAAAAAGAGTTTGCCAAACTTTCCTGGGACATGCATATGCAGACATAATGCAGAAATCATACTTTCTGCAGTGGCCTGGGAGTGATAGATAAGATGTCATGTTTCAGATAAAACATAAATGTGTTAGGTTTCTTGTGAGGCATAGATATGATGATTCTATCTGGAGAGCCAGTTATGGTTGTAGCATGGTTAAAGCAGACCATCTGCCATAAGCGAGGCCCTGAAGTGTTATATGAATGCTTGAGCAGTGGGCTTAGACCTGTTTTTGTGTTTGGCTGGAGGGGTTCATTGCTGGTGACTTTCCCCTGCAGCGGAAGCATCTTGTCAGCTCAGCATGCATCAGGGTTCCCTGAACACAGAATTATCTGGTGTTTTTCCCTTGGCCTTCCCTGGAGACTTCTTTGATGCATGTGAGAAATGATGTGTGTGTGTTTAGTGCTGGGTTTTTTTTAAACCTTTAGATCTCTGAGTTAGGGACCAAATTGTTGCATAATTTGCTTCAGGGAACTGACCTAAGTGAAGAGACTGCTAAATAAGCCTTCTCTAAACCAACTGTTTTGGTTAGCTATTTGAAAAGGAAATAAGAGTTATGTAGAACAGCGGCATGGAAAACTGTGAAAATAAAAGTTTGTTGTGCAAAAATTTTCCAACTTCCTGTGTTAAAAGACAAAGTAAGTGAAAGCACAGTGTGTCAGTGTGTCAGTCTGTTTTAACTCTCTAGAGGAGCACTCCATTAAGAGAGGAATTATTTTTCTTTCTTTTTTTTTTTTTTTTTCCAAATTGCATCCTGTAATATTTTGCAGCAGATACTAGTTTCATTATTTTACTGCAGAAACTCAAGTCTTCAGTATTTACTGTTCAGCTATTCTGACAGGGAAGAGTCAAAAATAGGTATCAGTATCTGTTGAAAATTCTGATTATTTTCTAGACAGTGTATTTTTCTTGTCAGTGCTGAAAGGTATGGGCTGGCCCTGGGGCTTCCAGTCTCTGAGTCAGACTTTCTGATCATATATTAAGGAGTAAATTTACAGTTTGTTATTTTTAAAAGTTCCTGGTTCTCTGGAACTGTTTACTGAGAGATCAGAAGGATTAATGTTGTCTTCGTTCTCTTGCCCCCGAACTGCAGTTGTTCTGTGGTTTCTACATTTTCAGAGACCTTCTTGATGTTTAGATTACAAAAGAAGAAAAATAAAACAGCAGGAGGCTAAAGGGGAAGGAGAATCTTTGCATCTCAATGTGCTTCCAACCCCACTTTCCTCCATCTATCTATGTCTCAGGAATGAGGGGGTGAATGCAGATGCAATATTGGTTACTAATAGAGACCAAAGAGACTAGAAAATAGGCCATGGAGAAATTGTAGAAGTAAAGCAATTACTTGAAGTAAAAATCAGATTCTTCCCAGATGTAAGGGCTTATATATGTTATCATTTTGTTTAAAAATAATTTGTAGTTTTATTTATAAATCTGATGATATCTGCTTTGTTATGAATGAATGAAATGTGTGGATTGAAACCCCAATAATATAACATTTTACGACTAGTTTGCTATATTGGTTTAGAGTGACAAGTGCAACTATTTTGCCTTTAGGAGAGCCATCTGTCTGGCAGGCTGATTCCTCTGAGTTGTAGGTGTGTTATCGCCATGGTATATGTATCCTCCAGGAACCCAGGCAAACAGCCATTGGCTTTTCCCTGGGGATACAATTCACACTGCATGATCCAACAGGACTTCTGTGAAAGTTCTGACAGGCACATCTCGCTCTGCTTTAGGTCCATGGGGATGGGTAGCTGGGCACATCATCCAGATTGGCAGTGACCAGTATTTTTGCTAAGAGATTTCTTTTTCAGCAGTTGTGCTTTACTGTAGGGTCTTGCATAATTTCAGTTCTGCTGCCATAAGATCTCAAGGATGACTCTTGGGACTAAAAGTGGGGAGAGTATCATTTGGAAGGGTCTCCATGGAGGGATTCTGTTTGGGATGAGGTGTTTCTATGCAGAAGGCAGTGTGCAGTGGCCACAGTTTCTGCTTTGTTCATTCATCTTCTGCTGGATGCAAAGCAGCTCTGCAAGGCAGGATATATAGATTTTAAATACATAAAGATGTTGAGTTTTGGCTAGCCCATGAGATGGATAGGATTTATTTGGCTAATCAGAAGCACTGCTGCTGAGGCCCCAAAGAGTCTGTCCTGGCCCATCAGACACCGGTCAGGTGGGGCAGAGTCCATCCCCACAGCTCCCAGGGGCAGCTCCTTGGTGTGGCTGAGTTGCTGTCTTCCCCTGGTGTCCTTAGCACAGGTGACAGTGGCAGCTTGACCTGACCATCCCTGGCCAGTGCCAGACTGCCTTCAGTGTATTTTCTCCTGGGGAGAAGGCTGGGGGGAGCCTTATGGCAGAGGCTGTGCGGAGAAGGGTTATACAAGTGACAACTTCTTCATTGCTCTTCAGTTTGGTGTTGAGCAATTTCTGGAATGTTTTGTATCATGTTTGACACAATAGGATCCTTCTGAAACACGAATATTTAGGTATGCCCAGAGACATTGTTTGATGTTGATAACAGAACGTAAGTTCTGCAATGCTGTTCCCGATCAGAGGTGCTCTGCTTCCCGTTCTTTTCCATAAGTCTCTGAGTCTTAATGTAGGTTTGAAGAACGTTGTGTACATGAAAGATCTTTTCTTTTGGATATCCCAATAAAAGTATCTTCTGAATATGCTGCAGGAAACACTCAGGTCAGAGTTTGCTCCTGATTTTGATGAAAGAATACTTACTGGTGCCTCAAAACCTGGTTTTGTCCTGGAGAGACCCTGAATGGCATCCTTTTAGTTTTTGCTTTGCTATTTTAACTCAGAACTCTAACCAGAGGTTAAAAGGTATGCATTTCAACAAAGTTTATGTCTTTGTACAAAGTTCTCTATTTATTATCTCTATCTTTTTTTTTTTTTACCTATAGCATTCTGTTACTCAGAATGTTCTAGTATTTTCATTTTCAATTATTGATTAAGGTATTTGCCTATTTGGGAAATGCTAATGTAGCAGCATGGAAGAAACGATGTGGTTTTTTTTAATTCAATGAGTGTCAAAATAACAGTGAAACGTATCCTGCCATCTTCTCTTGTTGTAAAAAATACTGGAAAGGGAACATAGTGCAGGTCTTTGTGATTGAAATGCGTCAGAAGGTGGGAGAAAAAAAGTGGTTTCTGAAAACAGTATTGTTGAGGGTTAACTTCATATAGCATTGCAGCATAGAGTTGCAAAGAAGGTGCCAGCAAATTTCCCGATTATATTTAGGTGGGTGTTGGGTTTGTTTGTTTGTTTGTTTGTTTTTAATTTTGGTTTGGTTTTTGTTTTGGTTTTTTTTTTTTTGGTCTTATGGTAATGGTCTCTCATATTGCAGAAGTTCCAAGGTCTGTTAGTAGGCAAATGCTACTTTATGAGATTTATTCTTGTTCTACCTTTGTAATATCTATTATAGTTTTAGTGAGTGTTGTTTTTATACTGGCGTAGATCACTTCCTCATTGCAATATTTGCATTAAAAATGTTTCCCTTTCATTTTTTCTTTAATCACAGGTAGCTTTGCTATAACATTTAAACTGTGACTAATACTTGTTCTTAACACTTAATCCTTTAAATGATGCTTTGAAATTGTTTAAATCAGTATTTTAAATTGAACAAGGCCTTAGAAGCACTCTGTAGGACTGTATCATTAACCTTTAATTGTATATTGCATTAAGTACTTTGTTTTCATTACTTTGGAAAAAAAAGTAATGACCTTGCAATTGACTCTTTTATTTAACATTTTAATCTGGGCTTTAACACCATTAGAAATAACTGCTTACGTTGACCACAGAAGCAGCCAAAGCAGCAATGTACTGCAGTCAAATCTAATTCAGTTTAAAGCTAGCGAAGTTAATATTAATTGGTGATTTACCAAGTCAAAGGCTTCAGTTACATAAAAGTCAAGGCTGTGAAACTCCTTTTTCTTTTTGCAGGTTGTCAGCCCTGGGTTTTAAAATATACCATACTGAATTTTGTTTTTTCACATTGGAGTACCTAAAACTTGAATAGCCAGTAGGTCTGTAGTGCTTTAAATAATAATCTAAACTGTTTAATGTGGGTATTGAATATAAAGTTCTTGTTAGTGAGAAAGCCCCATTTCATGCAGAAGTTATTTGGGAAATATTCTAAAAAAGTACTTTTTTTAAACTTATTTGCCTATAACGTATTTCTCTTCAAAGCCTGTCAGTACTAAATAATCATCAAGCCCCACAGTCTTTACTCGTGTTGATAGGCAGCTCAAACAGCTGGGTGTGCCCTCCCATTCATCTGTTCCCAGTATCATCAGACACAAGGAAGGCAGAGCAGATTGTCCAGACTGGCTGTCATTTCAAGAAGACTGGGGCACATAAAAGCAGTAAGTAATAATGACTTAGCTGTGGGACTGAGCATTCTGTACCACATAAAAAATGTGCTCCGCTTAAAACCATGAAACTTGGCACATGAGCTTAGGATTTGCTAAGGCACAGAACAAAGCAAATATGGTGCTTTCTGATTGCCTACTGTAGAAAACTGAGCTCTTCAGCATGAACTCTTTTGATTCCAGTTTTCCACAGGTTCTTAAACGTGGAAGGACAAAAGTTTTAGCTATGTTCTACAGATGGCAAATGTCAGATTTTTTTTCTCTTGTACAGGGTAAAGCAGGATGTATCTATCCTAATCTCAGTTTCCAGAAAACAAAATGTCTAAGATGGTTCACTTTAAAGCTTAAAGGCTGCGGGGGGGGAAAAAAAAAATAAAATGTGGAGGTGAAGGAGCAGAACAGCAGCCGAACGATTTATAGATTTTCTTCTTTATTTTTCTGTGATACATGTGCTTTTAATCAAAATGGTCAGGAGATGGGGTAGGAGTAACTCCCAACATAATGTATGTGCATTGGTGCATATATTGATCATGGAATATAAGACCAGTAAGGATCAACTCTTACACTGAAAACCTTTGTAGACACTTGGTTGCATTAGTGAAGTGAAGGATAACTTTCAGATCTTGATTGGAGAAGTCCAAGCCATAATATTTTCCTTTGAGTGGGCTTGTGGCACCATTTGTTTCCCCAGGCCAGTTCTTGCTCTCCTCATTCATCTCAAGAAACATCAGAAAGGGAAAGCCGTCAGCTGGACTCAGGCAGGATCAGGACTGTAAGAACAAATACCCAAGCCTGCCTTCTGAAGTGGTTTGAAGGGGAAAATAAATGAGAATTCCCTTGTATCCTTTCAATAATTTGAAATAGGCTTGTGCTTGCCTTTTGTGCAGTGAGCTAGAGCAAATTTGGGTCATCAATATTCCAGGTACAAGGAGAGGATACTTTCATTTTGCACATCTTTAAAAACAGCATGTCATCTTGCTCCCTGTTGTTCATATTTTTAACTGTTAATTAAATCCACTGACACTGCAGCTGTTTAGATTATTAATAGTATCCTTGATATTTGAAAATAATTAGATTGCTAATATTTTTATGATCTCACTAAATAGTTTTCACGCTGGACTAAAATATGCTCCATTTAAAAGGCAAGATGGTATATTCGAGTCATTAATGTTTATTGTGATTAAAACATGTCTTTTATAGTTAAAGCTTTGGTTTGAATTTCCCAATAATGTAAGAAACAAAGGATTTCAGCATCAGGGGTTTTTACTGTTGTTGTTGTTCCGTGTAGTTCCATGTTGACCCATTCGTAGAGATCCACAAATGTCATTAACAGCTCAAGGGCAGGCTCTTTGAAAGTTTGCTGAACTTAGTGATCACACACAGATTTAGCATCATATAATCGAATGGAGGATATATTGGGGAAATGTTTGCCAGCTTGAACATGAGGAGACAACCATACACTTATGCGATGTTTAGTAATTTCTGTCTTAATCTGACAGATAATGAAACTGTTAGTTTGAAAAGTCTTTTTAAAAATACTTGTAATGGTGCTTGCAGTTGCATAGTTTGGGATTTTTTTTTGAAGGGAAGGGTTGTTGGTTTGTTTGTTTGTTTAATATATTACTTCTGATAAATCCTTTTTTTTTTTTTTTTTTTTGTTAGAAGGTTTCTTCTCCAGCACTGTCATTTCCTAATGAGCTGCTTCTGTGGTGCCACAGCCTAATATTTAGGTTGTTCCATTTCAATAGCAAAGAAATCTGGTATTGTCATAAGAATTACCCATTAAGCAAATGGATGAGACTGACATAGCTGCTATGTGTACATAATTTTCTTTCCTGTCTCATCATGTCTTTGCTGATAACAAATGTAGAAAAGCTGTTTGAAAGGGCAATTGGTTTGTAGTAAAGCTGCATGTAGTCTGCTAATGTAGCAGAGAATGCTTATAAAAAGATTTAAAGAAGAACTTAGTAATTTAATACACTTATTCAAGCTTGTAAAATGGAATTTTGCAGTTCTGAATATATCCTAATATTTGGAAAAGACCAGGTATTAGAATCGGTTAATACCAATGTTATATGTCTGCTTTTGGAGAGGTAATAGATAATTGTCTTGCAATTACAGAGATGAGAGCACTTCATACCCATTTCACTTCTTAAAGGCTGATTCTTGTGATTTTCACAGTACTTGAAAGAAGGTTGTATCAGTCTGGCCAGCAAGATACCTCTAAAGCGAGACACTACCAGAATGTTGAGAGTTTTCAGTCTTGATCCAGTAAGCTATTAGACTGAGGCAAACGTGGAGTACTCTCTGTTATTATGGTATCGTGTTTGTTATCTCTGAGTGTTTTATACAATACTTTATGAGGAACTGACCCGATTGTAAGTCCTTGTGCAGACTCGCAGCTCTAAAAAGGCTAGAGGAATGGATTGTGGCAACAGCCGAAAATCTGTAGTCTCTGTGCTGGGAAATAAGACAATGGTGCTTCATAATGATTTTTTTGTTGTCGTTGTTGGTTTGTGCGCCACCCCGTCTCCACAAATAAGTAAATGCTCTTAAGATTAAATTGGGAAAAATTAGGCTGAATCTAATAATGGAATGAAATGTGCAGCTCTAGAAGAAAGCCTGACGTGTTATTCTAAGGTGCTCATTTCTTTGACTAACTTTATGTAAATAACATTTAGCTTTGGATTGTATGTATTCAAATACAGATGTTTTAATTGCAAGTACTACTGGAAAAGGTGTTAAAGGAGTAATCGTAATGCAGAAAAAATTAGTTCCAGGAGCTGACCATAATTACTGTAGACAACTTAGTGTAATGAATAGCATACGTGTTCCATATATAAAATCACTAGTATTATACAAATGAAGATCATCTGGTGAAAAGCCCATAAACTCTACAGAACAAGCTATAGAATAACTTCTTAAATAATTTAATGAACCTTTTGTAAACAAGCTGTAGTGAGTAATGCCCTAATGGCTCTGCAAATTTGAGGTTTCTTTGGATAAAAATCTAGTGAACGTGGAAGTGGATTAGCATGTAGATTTACAGAAATTACCCTGTTTTTAATCTGAAACTTTAGATAATACTCTGTTTCACTTACTTTATATGAAAAGTTACTATGTTTCTATAACAGGCTAATATGTTATATAAAAATAAGTAATTATAAAAACTAAACTTAATTAGGCTTATGCCATAGGAGGAAGACACACAAACAAACAAAAAACCCCCAATCAATCAACAAACAAACCCACAAAAAGAAATCCCCCCAAGCTCCCCATCATTTACAATAGCTCCATAATAATAAAAACAACCTCTGTGACAAAAAATAAACAGTTAATTTATCATGTCTCTTTTTAGCCCATTTATATGAAAAAAAAAAAAATTATGTCTGTACACTAACTCTGAAAGTCCTGAGGACAGAAATCTTGATTCTACAAACTCCTAGCAATCTTCTCTAAGTATCATACTTATGATTTTAAACAGACAGTTGTAATAGAGAAATAGGACAGGCGTTCCTGCAACTTAATATCCTTCCTCCTGTGCTATTTTGTTCAGCCAAATTGTAGTTCACTACAGAGAGTAACATCAGTTTTGCTGAAAATCCATTTTCCTGCTCTTTGCTTAGGAA
Source organism: Pampusana beccarii (assembly GCA_013399365.1). NCBI lineage: Eukaryota > Metazoa > Chordata > Aves > Columbiformes > Columbidae > Pampusana > Pampusana beccarii. Next base: position 29,125 of record VWYH01003809.1, on the reverse strand, counting down.
GGCCAAACAGTCACAAGACCAAGAAAAAGAAAGGCATCTTTCTGCATCTCTGACTTTTTAGTGCTATGATATAATTTTATCATTTCTAGTGGTTCGTAACAAAAAATGAGAAATTTGTTTTCTTAGATCAAACATTTGCACAAGCTGTGTTACACGATTAAAACATGTTTTTTTAATTTCTGCCTTTTACTTTTAGCTGCTTTATTCTTGGAGCTGTTATCATGTGTATGTTTGTAATTTGCATCTGAAAAGCTTTATTAAGAGTTCTGTTAAAGTAAATAAATGAAGCACTTAAAAGTTGTGAAATTCAAGAATTAAAACTGCTTGTGTAATCTTAATTTTGGTCTCCCTATGCATATGCACAATGGCACAGTCTTTAATTAGAGAATTGCATACTGTTTTTTTCCCCCTAGGAGTTACACTTCATTCAGCGCACAGGAGGGATAATGCTTACTTGATGATTGCTGCCTTCATCTTTTTTTGCTTCTCACTGTTCCGTGTGTGGCCATAGGCATTATTTACTGCACCCTAATCAAAGCATGTTCTGATGACAAAATTAGTAATTTCTTTTGGGCTTTTCTGTGTTTCTTTTCACTTTAGGTCTGAGTAGTTCACAAGTGTTACTAGGTGTCACCTTTACAGTAACCAGTTTCCAATGAGGAGACAGTATTTCAGGTGAGCAGTTGAAGTACTAAAAAGCAAACATAAAAAGTATCTGCTGATTTTGAGTACTACAGTGTGGTGAGTTGTGCCTGATAATTCAGAGGATTTTTTATTACACAGCACTTTATCTGTTCCAGGCAGAGATCCTCTTTGATTCTAACAGAAGCGATAAGCTTTCAACACTTCTTCAAATTTGGTACCCAAAAGATAAAGAGCACATAATAGTCATCCTTAGGGGCCTGGTTTAAATGATATAATGTGCAGTAAGAGATGAGATAGAAGCCAGTCCCTCAGGGCAGCACTATCTCTAGGATTATTGTTTCATTTCACATTTGCCACATGGCTTCCATTTTCAGCAACAGTTCAGACAGGGGCACTATGGAAAACAACTTTACTATGCCACCTGGGCTTTGTGTCCAACTGGATGCCAAGAGTAGATCCATTCTGTTCACTGATTGGGGAAATTATGTGAGGTAAAAAATAAAGTCAGTTTAGGGTTGTATCGTGATGCGTGACTGCTCTGGCAGCGTGCAGTAGTAAACATTCTGCTTTCGGTGCAGAGTGGGAAAAAATCAGACGGGAAAAAGAGAGAGAAAGCAGAACAAGTCTTACTAGATCTTCCTTATTTGAAAGAGGGAAGAAAAAGTGTATGAGGGAAGGCAGACGTGCAGTAGCTAAGCAGAAGAGAGTTACGTGAAATGGTGTGGGTATTGGAGCAATCTCTTGTTGTCTGTAGCCATCAGACAGTTCGATCCCATCTTCCAAAGACTTCCCATTAATGGTTGGTCTACTGACTCCTTTCTGTTCTTTCCTGAATAGCAGGTAGCTTTTTTGCCTCTTTGCAAATTCCCTATTTCTCCATTTTCCTTGACCATATCTTATTTTCTCTGTCTTTTTCTACTCGGGACATTGAAAGACACAACTCCCTTCTCAGTTCAGCCTGGGTCTTGGAAGACAGCTGTGAGTCAGACTTTCCTGCCTGGTTCTGATCTGGCTCAGAGCTGCCAGGAGGGACTTAAAAATGCCAGGAAAAGCCTTGCTAAGCTCCTGGAGTCTTGGGCCAATAAGTGTTTAGGTTTTTTGTCTTGCTGGTGGGTAGAATGTCATTGAATTTTTGAGAAGTTTAGCTGTTTGACTGTGTGTTTTAAAAATGTGATAAACCTTTAAAAATCGTAATTTTGAACCTCCGTTTGGCAAACATTGGCAGATATTCATGGGTATGTGAAAAACCATATTCACTATACAAAAGCCTGTAACTCTCTTCTGCCTAATTTCCCTGCTCCAGATCAGTGAAAGAGCAGAACTGTTCAACCATTTTTTAACACATGCCAGATATTTCTCAAGACCAAGAAAGCTGTTTGGCAGAATAATTCTGCTTTCATTTTTGGCCTATTGGTACTTGCCTTACTCTAAAACAAATAAACAAACCAAACAAAAATACCACAAAACCCACAATATTCCCCACCTTGGATGTCAAGGATAGGGAAAAAAAAAATTAGCTGCAGCTATAAGCAGTTAAAAACAGGTTAATAAAACAAGAAATATCACATAATCTTGACAGTAACCACTCCTCTAGATGTTCCTGTAGTATTACTGAAGTTTTCATCTGAGTATTAACCAAAATTGGACTAATAATATATGGGATACTAAAGTATGTACAAGATGTGGAAGTGAAACAAGTCTATGGGATATCCCACTACACATGTATCACAGTATCACAGTATGCTAGGGATTGGAAGGGACCTCAAAAGATCATC
>VWYH01003809.1:0-26388 GCA_013399365.1 Pampusana beccarii | reverse complement strand
CCTGCTGTCCACCAGGACCCCCAGGTCCCTTTCCCCTACACTGCTCTCTAACAGGTCACTCCCCGACCTGTACTGGAGCCTGGGGTTGTTCCTGCCCAGATGTAGGACCCTACACTTTCCCTTGTTGTATTTCATCAAGTTATTCCCTGCCCAGCTCTCCAGCATGTCCAGGTCTCTCTGGATGGCAGCACAGCCCTCTGGCATGTCAGTCGCTCCTCCCAGTTTAGTGTCATCAGCAAACTTGCTGATAGTACACTCAATTCCCTCATCTAGGTCACTGATGAATATATTGAATAATATTGGCCCCAGTACTGACCCTTGAGGCACTCCACTAGTTACCGGTGTAACTAGTGGCTGTTTGTTTTTTTTATAACACTTTTATTTGTATTATTTAAAAACTTACTTTTCCCCTTGGAAAAAAAGATAGCTCCTTTGAGTGCAGTAATGTTTGTGTACAGCTTGATAGCAGTGTTTCTTCTTGATGTAGTTCATTCTTCAAACAGGCGAGCTATATCATGGTACCCAGAGTTGGGAAAGGCTGAATAAAGGAAAAGGAAAGTGTGTCTTTACATGCCAAATCCAAGGAGTGCAGAAAAGCCAACTAGAAAGTCTGCCATTCAATTTTTTCTAGTTGGTCTATAAATAGTCTTTGAATGTTGCATTGAACATAGTGCAATGCAAACTGGTTCTGTTTAAGCTTAAGAATTAACATAAGCTTGGTTTCTTTCTTCGTTTTGGTTTTAGTATCTGCAAAACATCTCTCAATTTTTTAAAAATATATTTAAATATACTCTGAAATGCTTTAGAATTTAAAAGATTAATTTTATGTCAATGAAAGAACATTTGTGTTTAGAGTCACCAGGAATTCTGTAAACTCACATTTTTGCTTTGAATTGATCTCATTTGTAGGTGTTGACTATTGCATGGTAACTTACCACAGAAATCCTAAGAAATCAGCTGAGCTGATCTGTGGGTTTCAGTTTTATGAAATGGTGTTGCCAAATCTGAACTTCCACTGAGTTATCTCAGATTGTAACTGCAGCCCTGAGACTCAGCATGATTTAAATCCTTGGCTCATAGGTGAGGGATCCAGGCCCCTATTATTGAAAGTTTATCTATGAAAGTGGTAGTATACTCCCTGGTTAGAAGGGGAAGAAAAAAAAGGTGAAAAAAGTTAAGGCATCCGTAACAGCTAGATTTTCTCTTGCAGCTGGCCAAAACACAATCTAATGATCTGAGAGAAACAGTTCTCCTTTTTTTTTTTTTTTTTGGCCATATAGCTCCTTGGCAGCTGCCTGCAGTAGATGCTTTGACAGATCTAAAACTGCCTCTGTCTTTATCACATGATCTGGCTGCTGCCAAATTCCCACCAGTGGATGTCACGGTGCTTTAATGACATCTGAGGAAGTAAAATTCTCTGAGTTGTGCATACCTGAGGTTAGGCATGATTTTTTCAGAACATTGACTATGCAGTAAGCAGTGAAGTTCTCATATTCTTCCTGATTTATTAATTTTAAATAATTTATATTTCTACCTTCTGTCTATTTCTTATGGTTGGCAAGAAGGTGTTTCTACATGTTCTTTGCATGGTATGCTTTGCCATAGGTGAGCACTGAACTTAAAATAGGATGCAGTAGGTTAATAAGCTTTTGCTGTTGTTCCCTGTTGAAGTGCAAGTTGTGTTGAGGATCATACAGAAAAAGAGCAAATTACCGAGTGAAAGCTGGAACCTTTGTACTTCTGTGGTATGGTCATAAGAGATAGAAAGGAAGTGTGACGTCTTGGTCAGGGGCGGTTTGAAAGATGGGGATCCAGCTGGATTTTGTACGGGGTACAAAATTAATGTAGAGGAGAGTAAAGAGCTCAGCTAATCAGGTGGTAACTCAGCACTGTTACTACCTGTCACCGTCATTAAGATATTTGCACATACAGTCATCTGGCTGGTTTGTCTCATTTAGCTAACCAGCAGCTTCTTTATGAGGCCAGCAAAAGATAAGAGGAATAGAAAATTGGCCAAAAAAAGCAGGAAAGTTGCATTTCTGTAGTGCAGTGTTGAGATTCTGGACAAAAGGACTCCATACTACTCCATGTAGTTTTTCTAACTACACCACTTATTTATATGGCATTGATAGTTATGGAAATCTAAGAACAGAATTTTCTTCTAGATAGTTTAGATGAGTCCTGTTACTGCTTCTACACCTGAATTAATAGAAGAACAGCTTTGCAAAAAGTCCAGGTAGAAACAAAAATTTTTGGCAACCTTTTTCTTTTTCCTGGTAGGTGTTTGCTTATAATAGCAGCTTTCTACTGCTGCAAGCTGTGTCAGTGTGAGCATATGTCTTTCCTACACTTATGGTGAATTCAAACATCATCTTAAAAAAAAAAGAAAAAAAAAAAAAAGAGGAAAAAAATAAAAGAACTGTGTATGACTGAACAAACAGGACGTGGACCAGAAGATGCAGTAAGAAAAGGAATTAAAGGGGTTATTAGGCCAATTGAAATAATGTTGAGGTAGAGTAGGACTGGGATTTGATGAAGAAAAAAATGGAAATTTATTGCCTCAGGTGAAGGAAGGTAGGCTGATTGCTCAGAAGATTGTGGCACAAAGAAGGCTCTTACTAGCTTAATGAAGAGACTGGGAAGGTGGCTAGGGAAAATGAGTTCAGAGAAGGTGTATTGCAAGACAAATTGGTATGCAGAGAGGAAGTTAACACTGTAACCCAATGTCACAGAGCCCTGAGTTGCACCTACTTAAGTCTAGTGGGAAGTCTGTGAAAGTAGATTTTACAGTGAGAGACAAAATGTGGTAAAATGGAGTAGTCAGCTGGGATCTAGAAAATATACTGGAGGGTTGTTCCATGGTCAGACGACTTACCTAAATTTCAGATGCTTGGCTTGTGCACCTCCTTCTAGAGGAACCTCCTTTTCTGCCTCCCAGTGCAGAAGTTAATTTTTTGGGGATACGCTCTTTTGTTGTCAGCGGGCTGATTCAGAGCCCATTCTAACACCACTTGAGACATGGATTGTTTCTCAAATAAATTACCATTCTCTCAAGTATTGGTTTAAATATCAACATTCAGAATTGCTATTTGGTTCATAGACGTTTTACTGTTTCTCCTTGTTCAAATATGTCATTTATGTTTTCAAAGCATTTTGGCATATGTGATTCAGGAGGACTATGCCATGGAAAGTATAAGAGACAGTATAGTTTAGCATTAAAAATCAGAAAATACTGCTTTTCCATGCAGTTGAGTGGAAAATATTGTAAGATAAAGATTTTGTGTGGGGAAAGTCAGTATTTTTACAGCTTAGAAGGTTATTCTAGGATTTTATTGGTATCCGTGGTGGCAGATACAAACTGATAAAAATAAAATCAAACTTGCCTCTATTAAATTATCACAAGAGTCTTAGGATTACTTGCCCTGAAGTTACCCTTTTAATTAAACTGTACATCTTTCATATAAATGCTGGAATGTGAAAATTAAGTGCAATTCTAATTGTTTCAGAAGTAGACTTAGGCAACTGAAAGAACAGTCATAGGAAATATGAGAATTTTAGTCTATTGGTCTTACTGTATAAGGTCAGGTGATACTGAGTTAATAAGAAAGCTGGTGTCCACATTGGTTTTGAGGCATTCCTATGAATACACTTAACATTAAAAATGATGTTGAGATGCTCCTATGAAAATAGTTAACATTAAAAATGATGTTGAGATGCAGTTTTATAGATTGATTCGGAATATAGGGACCTTGAAAGTCTTTGTAATCTACTCTCCTGATCGAAGAAGGGTCAACACTGAGTTCAGACCAGATTGCTCAGGGCTTTGACCATTTGGGTCCTGAGAACTCCTGAAGGGCAGAGATTCTCTGGGCAGTCTGATGGAGTTGATCCTCTTAGTCCGGTGCTTAATTGTCCTTCTAGAGAGGTGTTTTTTCCTCTTTCATTCAGTTGGGACTCATGAGTTCACTGCTCAGCCAAGCCAGGCTCCTGATACATCTGCTCATTTGCCAGAGAACAGGAATTGATTGTTCTCGTGCATGGAGGAGATGGTCCTTAAAGACCTGCCAACTTTCTTGGCCTGTAGTAGTAGTAGTAGCAGCAGTGACTATTCAATGACATAAAAAGGGTTTTCAGCATCAGTTCTATTACACGTAGGTTGAAAAACTTTGTATAAGGTCAAAAAACTTTGGTTTGCCCAGATGGAACAGCAAGAAAGAATTCAGTAGTTTTCACAGAAACAATGTCACTTCCTGTCAATCACAGCATTTTGTTCTCCAGAAGTTTATTTTGTATTTATGTATGTTGGGCTTGAGTCAGGGTGTACTTGCGAATAGTAATATTTGATTAATATATCTGTTGCTGTCTCTTATTTTAGCTTTTATGTTTCACATTTTCTCAGTGCAAACTGTCATCAATAAACAGTGCTAAGGCTGTCACAGTAACTACATCATTCCAGGAATTAGAATTCTAGGAAAAATATAAAAATTGGCAGAACTCACAGTGATTCTGAACTGTGAGAACTTCAAAAGGTAGCAGGGGATCTAAGGCTATAATAAATTTTCAGAGAGTATACTGTAATCCTGAAATTGCACAGTTGCTTTCTTGTGCAAAAACACTCTGCAACCTTGGCATGTATTGGAAATTTTCTGAATGCAACCCATTTGTTTAAGCTCTTCACAGGGATCATTATATATCCTTAAGCTTGAATGTTATCCTATTGATTTATTGTGTTAGTTTTCCTCTTAAACAAAAATCAAACAGAAATAAATCAAGGATGTGTGTCACCGCTCTTTTAGCAATAGCATTTTTTACTAATCTACATTAAACTCTTTTTAAACTGTGAGATTTGTAAATTTAGCTTTTCTGGAGGTTACAATATTTAACAGTGCAAAACCTTTGAAAAGCACAAAGCTTTTTTTGTGTGTGGAAATATTGATGCCAGAGCAAAAGGTTTAGACCGATGTAACTGGAAGACACTATTCTTGGAACTGCTTAACTTTTAGACATTTAAAATAATCCATTTTAAAACATTTCATACTAAAAAAAACCCGCAAAAAACTATGGAGTAGTTATACCAAGCAATACAGTATCACGGTAACAAGTGTCCATAAATTACATATACGAAATAAGTCATCTGCAAACTGAAGACTTAAGTGAAGTTCCAATGAAGATGCTTGTGCAACTGGCAATCTTAAATGCATTTTCTCTGCCAGAGCTATGCTATGTAGCAGAGTCTGCAGCTGGTGCATAATCTGAATATCAAGTTTAGAAGATGTGAGACTGATGTCACTGACTGACCTGGTAGCCACCTGGACTTGTGTCTGACCTGACATAGTCATAGGATTCTGAAAAACACCTACCATATTCTGCTTCTGAACTCTTGTTAGAGCTTTCTTATTGCAGGAAGAATGTTCAGTAGCTCTAGGTCATGTAAGTATTTTGATGTGCTGATCAAAGAGCTAGGAAAGGCGATGACAATAATGTTAAATGAAGTATCTCCAAATGTAGCTGAGATCTGAAAGATCCTCTGGCATCACACATGTGAAAAGTTTAAAACTGAGCCACTGCTATTCTTTATAGTGTTCTCAAGAACAACAGAGAGTAGGTCTGTGTTGAGGGATGCTGCTCCTCCAGAATGCTTTTGGTAGAGTACCATATGAGATTAAATGCTCAAAGGGTCACCAGCACCACATCAGAAAAGAAATAAAATAGCTATACAGAACACAAATCCGCATATACTTTAGTCAGAGTGACATGTGTTGCTACTTTGACCTAGAATGAGTCCTGAGGCTGGGGCAACACCATTTACAACCTAACTTAATACATGCTGCAAAATGTAATAATGATAAATGTGACAGATTTATTATTACTTATTATACAGTGTTTTTCCCACTAATGCTCCATCTTGCTATAGAAGATAGAGAAGATGCATATTTCACTTCTAAAACACTTCTTCTGAAACTTCTAAAACTTCTTTACTTCTAAACACTATTTATCTGTGTGTCAAAGTAATATTCACTACTTTTAAAAGTATGAGAATAAACAATATTTTATAAGTGTTTCATAGATGCAACAGCTCTTCTACGTATAGGGCGTGTATCTGAAAAATCCTCTGACAGAGAAGCAAATGAGAGTAAGCTGTATACTTGTTCCTTTCATGTCCATCATTAAAAGAATGATTTGTTAGTAGTTTGAAAGGACTATGTTGAGACTTCTGGATTGGCATATATGCCTTTAGGTGAAACAGAATTCGGTGTTTCTGATCATTTGGTTTGTTTATTCCAAAGGGCCATGTCAATTCTACTGAATCGGATTCCCATTGAAAAATTGTGTCTTTTAATGAAACTGAGCAAGTAGTAAACTAACAGGAATCTTAATGAAAAAATGTGTATTTTTTAAGATAAAAGGAAATTACAATTACTCAGGCCCAACTTGAAAACATTCAATATGTCTTTGTAGAAGAGAGGACTTCATAATTTGGGATAAGTAGTTTATGATTAGAAATATCCCACAATTGACAGAAAGAAATGTTATTTGTAAGAGAGATTTTTTAATTTTTGTTCATGACTGAAGAGCAAGAAGGAGAAATAAGTAGTTACATGGAAAAGAAAAATTATGTACAGAAACTGAAATAGCATACCTAAATAAAGTCAGTCCACATGTTCAAACAGAGTTTATGAAAGATAAAAATCTAAGATTCTTTAATGAAGAGAGGGAAAAATGCCCCTGCTGCCCCAAATTATTGAATTAGATCCAAAATAGGTAATGTGAAAGAGCACCCATGAATTGTTTAGACTACTATGAAGAAGCAAAACCCCAAAGTGTATAGCAAACTACATTAACTTTAAGGGAACACTTACCACTGACTAAATATATTAGAAAAGATGAAATTTTGCCAGAGCCTTTCATAGTAAGAGGAGTAATTAAGGTGATTTAAATAATTTAAATTCGACGTGCCTATAATACCTGAGGTTATCTCACCAAGGTTTATCAGGATACAAGGGGAACAAAGCAGTGTGGTAATCACTGTGTAATGAGAGCTAAAACAATGAAAAGGGTACACTCACCATATATTATGATCTGGTGAACTGGAGTAAAAAGCATTATCTTTTAGTACTGTGTTTGTATTCTAGTTAGTATATATATATACATCTGTATAGAGGACATCAATCATAATTATTAAAAATGCTGACTAGCATTTTTGTGAGTAGGGGATCACATGCTGGAAAACAAACAATTCATTCATATCCCTACTAAGATGCTTGTATGACTATTATGGAATAAAAGTAAAGTGATATGGCTTTCTTGATGGTAATATTAGCTAAATAAAAGTCTTCTAAGGAATCAGCTCAGTTCAAAATGGATTAAGAATAATTTGTACATATGGTTCACTTGGACTTCTGTGAAACAGAAGATTTTTAAAAATGTGTTTTCACACAGTTAATATCCTTAAATAAATAATTATGGGGTAATAAGGAAATTACTGTAAAAAACACTGCTTATGAGTTTTTGCTGTTATTCTGGTAATGTTTAGAAAAAACAGTAAGTTACATGTTCTGGAGCCAAATAAGCTTTTGTGTGCTGTACAAGCTGCACCTTAAGAACAGCACTCTTTATAGAAAAGCTATGACAAAATCAACTCATCTTAAATATTTCAGGTTTCAATGAATTTTTACAATATAAGTAGGATTGGCGGCATGTTGGCAGGCTTTCTGCACTCCCTGCCTGAAGAGAATAAAAATGGAATTAGTCAATACTATGACTCTCAACAACACACAAGACATCCAGTCTTTATGTTGTGACAGTTAATAATTTTCTGTACAGCTAAAATAACATACCTTCTGTTGTAAGCAATATAGACCTTTTTCATGTTGACTAATGCAGTTGCATTCCAAAATTTAATTACTTAATGATAAAAGTTTTCCAGTTTAATAATATTAGTAATTTATCCAATGTATTAGACGTTATCGTAGGCTTTAAAATATTTTTAAAGCATTTGGCTATACTTTTATTATGTAAAATTACTACAGGATATATAATTTTAAAACATTCTTTTTTAATCCACATTTCAAGTTTGTAATTAATTTTTTCTTGTATTTTTATTGTCTCTACAGTATATTCAGTAAACCAATTTAAAGTAGCTTTCACTGGATGTTTGAGCTTTTGGAAGTTTTCCCTGTTTTCATAATGTGAAAGTGATTTCCATTTCACAGGACTTTACTTCCTCTCTCTGTATGTGAAAATTTTAAATCAACCATTTTGACAGAAATGCTCAGCTGTAAGTAAAAATAAAAACATGCCCAGGGCAAGGACACATGACCCAGAGATCTTTATTTAGCTTGGCTAGCTGATTTTTTGTCTGTCATACATGACTGAACAGAGATTAATAATAAAAAGCTATAAATTTAATCCTAAGAAATGGATACCGTATGGAAAATACTGTTGAAAATTAATTTATAATATCAATCTCTTTAATCACATACTATATAATATTCGTTCCTATTTCCAGAAATTGCTATGAATTCGTGTTATATTGTGGTTGCAAGCTTAATAGGGATATTACTTTCTCTCTTAATTTAATTCTGAAATATTTTTTTCCTTGTGTACTATTTCCCAAGCCTAGAATCAGAATAATTTAGGTTAGAAGGTTCCTCTGGAGGTCAGGCTGTCCAGCCTGCTTCTCACAGCACGGCCAGCCTCAAAGTTGGATCTAACTTCAAAGTTAGATCACACTGCTCAGGGTCATATCCAGACAGGTTTTGAATATACAAAGAATTTTTAATAGAGTTTTCTTCTTTACTTTCCAAGGATGATTTTTGCTTTAATGCATACTTTGTATTGTTTATCATATTTTTTTCTGAAAACTCTGTGTGGGTTTTTTGATAAATAGTTTATCAGGACAACCAAGACTGCATGGAGGTATATTTTTTTAAATTGTTTTTATTTTATTGTTTATAGTGAAATCTCCTTAGAAGAAGGATTGATTAGATTTTCTTTGGTGACTACAAGAGATACAAAAATTCAGAAGTAATGAGCTCCAGTTACTACAGTTGTGGTCAATTATTACATGAAAGCTAGAAGTGTAAATTATCTCTTTGCTTCAGAATGTTGGACAGTATAATTTTTCAGGCATCTGAAATAGCAGCAAAATGCCTTAACTTGGAGTTAATAAATTCATAGAAAATACACTTATTTATGTTTTGTTTCATTGCATTAACATCTAATAAAATATTGAGACCTAAAAAAAATAATGGATCTGCAGAATATCAACTGTGTTTTAAAGCAGCAGCCATGCAAATTTCATACCAAAATCAGGAATGAAAAGAGTTTAGTTTTGCCTTCTTGTTTTTATAAACGGTATTGACTGAGCAGCATGTAGTTTCATGATAAATACAGGTCTTAATTTAGCTCAATGTTCACCATAAGTTTTTATTTTAGGTGTTTATTTAGTGAAAAAAGTACATGAAAGATTTCCACATTTTTACTTTGATTCTAAATGTCTGGGCAAAATTATACTGTCCAAAATGTTGGATGCTGTTACAACCAGGTTTAGGACTTCTTCTTCCTAGCAAGTTTTTCTGATATTTTCATCTACCTTTTATATCTCCATGTGGAAGTCCCAATAAGATTATTACATTCTACCTGTTGGCACATATTAATCCTTATGAAAGTGACAAAAATGAGAGGGTTGGATATAGTTCAATTTGATTTTTAGCAAAGGTTTTGGCATGGATTCCTTTGTTAAAATAGTCAGATTGGTGAGATAGGGGCTGGAAAAGCTGACTATAAGGTGACTAGGGAGCTGATATGACTACCAGGCTGACAGTGGTCAACAGTTCAAAGTCCAGCTGGTGGCCAGTTATCAGTGGTGTCCCTTAGAGATCAGAATTGGGGCCAGTACTGCTGAAAGTCATGAATAATGACCTGATGTACTGGAGTACATGCTCAACAAGTTTGTGGTGGCACCAAATTGAGGGGAGTGGTTGATACACTGGAAAGTAGAACTGCGATTCAAAGGGATTTTGATGGAGCACATCTAGAGCATTATGTCCACTTTGGGCTCCCTGATACAGAAGGGCATGGACATACTGAAGCAAATGCAGTGGGGGACTACCAAGGTGATTTAGAAAGTGAAGCATATGACATAAGGAGAGGCTGAGAAATGTGTGCTGGTTCATCCTTTAGAAGAGAAGGTGAAGAGCTTATTGCTCTCTTCAACTAATTTGAGGGTGTAGAGATGATAAAACCAGACTCTTCTGAGAGGTGTGCAGTGACAACACATGTCAAAAAGGAGAAGTTGGAACACAGGAAATTCTGTTTAGATGTGAGGAACAAAATTCTTCTCAATGAAGGTGACCAAATACTGAATCAGGTGCTCAGAATGGCTGTGGGATCTTCATCTTTGGAGACATGGAAAACTTGACTGGAATTTTGTCATACCATGAAGCTGGCCCAGCTGTGGGCAGGGTTTGGTCCTGAGGACATGTGACGGGCCATTCCGACATAAATTGCTTCATGATTGTATGAAACTTCCCTTGAAGATTTTCAGAACTTCCTAGTGTTTCCATCTCAAGTACTTACTGATCCAGGGGTGCTTTCTATGTATCTTGTAATCTACGAGAGATTTCTCTTTCTCTCTGACTTTCTCTTGCAAATTCTTAGCTTCCATGGTGTCTTGAAACAAGGGATTCTGCATTCTAAGTGCGTATTATATGAGGAACCCAACCCCATTATGTTTCATTTTAACAGTGTTACTTCATAACTTCTTTTGATGCCTGGAGTTCCTTTATTCGGAGAAGCAGTAAATGTTAGTAATTATCTTCCTTCCTCATATTGCACAATTTTCTATGCCTGGTTTGGTTTCGACCCTACTGACAGTTTTCTCTCTCCAGTCACCACTGGAGTCCTAGAATGTCTGTTTGTTCCCTTATCTTTGATCATCCTTGCTGTCCTTGATTGCACCTCTTCTAGTTCTAATATATTCTCTTTGACACAAAGGGAATGTGAAGTCCATATGACATTTCATAAGCAGATCACGCTATGGAGCTAAAAAGTAAGATAATATTCTTTGGGTTGTTCTGTCTTCCTTGTTCTGAAAACTGATCTCCCTTTGTGATCACTAGTCAGTAGTGAGCTGATATAGTCTTTTGTATTCTAACTCCTGGATCTTGCTCCTGGGCAGTAATGGTCAGGTCAGAGAGAAATATTTTTATATTTGAAAGTAGGACTGTTTTTTTGTTTATTTGTTTTTTCTCTTATGCATCATATTGTGCAATTATATGAAGGCTAAGATCAGAGCTACGCAAAGATGGAACAATTTGAAAACCATGCCAATGAAAACTGACTAAAGGTAAATAAAGCTGCACTTGTTGATCCAGAGGAAGTTTAATATTAAGCAGTTGTGATATTTTCAGTTTCCGCATGTTTCTGAGAGTAAATTCTCAGGTTAAAAACTTTTTTTTTTTTGCTTTCTTGCTCACTGATTTTAAATATAACTTGGACTTAGACATGTTGAAGTGATTTTTGTACAATCTCTGCAATATTTACTATTTTAAAAGGCTTTGAGATTTATTTGGGAAGCAATACTTTCTGTTTAAATATCACTTTTAAAAATAAGTCTTGCTAGTGTTGAAATCTTCTTTGAGCTAGTATAGTCTGGGAAAAAAAATCCTTCTATATGTGTCATGGTAAAGTTTAAACTCAACTTCCATTATGTTCCAGTAAGAAAAATAATGATATTCTATATATTCTGTGCTTACTCTTAAGCTTCTGTTCTCAAATGCTTTCATCAAATCGTGAGATATAAAATGGGAAAATAAATTGTAGATTGGAAACCTAAAGTAATTTTCTAAGTTTCTCTTCTGCAAACAGACTGAAGTGTAAAACTGTCCCCATTTTTAAACCTATGTTAATATATTTTCTGAAAAAGGGATATTTTTGGATACTTTTTGACCTTGTGCTTCCTTCTCTTTCGAATCTCAATTACAGAAGGGAAATCCCTGCCCTTATAGGACTGGTATTGAGAATTTTACTATGCATAAATATGGAGAATAATTAAGACTAACAAAGAGCATCTTAGAATCCAATATGAATGAAAAAGATAATTTTATTTCTTTCCTCAAGCTTTGATCCTTACCATTTCATCATTCATGATGAAAAGTATGAAAAAGGTGTCCTAGCCAGTCTTACTGTTGAACACTTCCGTAAGCAAATTTCACCCAGACTGCTTAGGGAGGAATATTCAGGCAAACAAACTACAATTTGAGTTTCGGGGATTTTTTTCTTTACAAAAACCACTGGAAATTTAGCTTGACTTAGCAAATATGTGTGGGATTGTGAAGTAGCTCTGATGGTGTCCAGTTTGTTTTTATTGCTGCAGTCTTTCTAGAGAAGTGAAATTTTCATTGTTACTTTTAGCACTTCTCCTCTTGAATAACCGAGCAGTTTATCTGTGTAACAATAGCTTGAAAACAAAATCCTGCTGATTGTTGAGAAAAAAATTCTAGCATTTGTTTTCCTACAATCACATTTGAAAATTTTATTGGGAAGTGTAACACCTATATTTGAAAATTTCAAAGAATGATTTTTTTTTTTCCTAGTTCCTCCTTTGTTGATTAGTCATCCATAGTTTTCTAAAGACATATTTGAAAGTACGGGAGTGGAAGTAAATGTGTGCAAAATACCTGTCATTTTTGTTACTTTGCAAAAAATTAAGTCATTGAAAATTTGAGATGATTTTCCAAGTAAAAATCTTTTCTTCATCAAGGACAAAACTTTCAATTTTCAATGTAGCCTTTTCAATGTAGCCTTATAATATTCTTAAATGGGTTTTCATAAGGAAAGTCCAGTATTATTTTGAGTAGGATCTTTGGAAACTATAACGTATTTCATAAAAAAGTAACTGTTGTAGTGACGATGTGGTTGTATGCTTTGTGATTTCAGCCTCTGTTTTCTGAAATTTGATGAAGAACAGGGTTGTGTTTGTGTGTGAGAGAGAGAGAGAGAAGTTTGTCCAACTAGAAGGAAATATTCATACAAAGCAGAAATATTTTTTACTACATAAATGATACATGTCTGTTTTCTGTCTACACTGCAAAGTATTGCCTATAGTCCAATACTTTCTGGTAAAATTCAGATGACATTGAGTCAAGGTTCAGATGCCTTTAGTTCAAGTTGAAAAAGACCATCAGATAGGAGAATACAGTGGCATATTTTCATAAGGTTGGCAGAAGTAATTTAGAGGTTTACAATTAATTATTGTTAAATTTAAGAATAAATTTACTGTGAACCCTTGTTAGTTACTAGGAAATGCAAAGCAGTTGGAAAGAGAGATGCCTGCGTTTGAAACAAGTAATGAGAGTAAAGCATAAGCAATTAGGCTACAGTTAGAGATATAAAACATTTCAAACAGACAAAATATGCATATATAAAAGCAGATATGAATGTACAAAGTTACTTTATAATTTTCATGTGGCTGGAAGTCTGGTCACAAGTAACATCCAATTAGTGCTTTATAAAAGGAATGTATCTTCAGTTATGTTAGTAATAAGCAATGCCTTGAAGTATAGTCAAAATAACAGATTTTATTGTGCTAAATGCAGATGCATCAGAGTACAAACAAGTAGGTCACCTTGACTTTTTTTTTCTAAATGAAGGTTTAGATTTTATGCCAAATGCCTATATCTGTATAGACACAGATGTACTTAGAATGAGTTGGGGAGGGCATGATTGCTGGCATCCAGAGCATCAGAGAATGTAAGAATCCAAAATAAAAGAACTGATTTTTAGCAAATTTTAACTCACGAATTTTAACTCATCTTAACTTTGATCCATTCAGAACCTTTACGGTGAAATGATTTCCATTGTGTTCCTCTAAAACACATTATCTGGTATGTTTGCAATGATACATCTTATAAATATTTTTAATAAAAAATGTGGTGTGAGTGGTAAGACTGCTCTCTAAACAGGCAGCCTAGTTCAAAGGAATGCACTGTAATCTAGCCCTGAGTTACAGCAAATGAGAGACTTTGTTATCCAGCATCATTCCCCATCACCATTATGTGTTGTGTGCAATTTTTTGGCAAGTTTCCAATTACTTTGGTTTTCTATGTGGCATTGAGATGTTGCATTTCAGTCTAAAGAAGTTCAGCTTCTCTAAAACTGCTGTAAGAAGACAATGGTTAGTGTGTGAGGATGATAAAAGAACAGTCTCTACTTTGGCTGAGATTTATGTCTGAGTATGTGTAGGTATTTCTCTGGTTCATATTACTGCTTAAATGGTAATTACTTATAGGAAGTCTATTGAATTTTTGTAAATTAATTGTCAAAAATGTATATTGTTTTGTGTGCTTCTGCATGACATGAATTGAAACTGTGCCTAAAATGATGTGGAATGGCACAGTTTTCAGTGTCATGATGTGAGCTGTTTGTGGCTGTTGGCTTAAACCAGGGACAGATCCCTAACTTTTTACCTCAACTTACTTTTCTATTAGTAGGATGACAATGTCTTTCTATGTGCTTTCCAGGAGTACTTGCTAGAGACTTTTTAAGCAGAATGCAGACTGCTGAATGTCAGGGATGTAAAAAGTAAACATTTCTTAGGAAATTAATACAAAGTAATCTATGACTATGCTGACCAATATGGATATAAATAGCTCTGGAATTATATTTAGAGGTTTTTTTATACAATTTACCTAAGTAAGATTAACAGTAAAATGTAAGTTTTAAACTTGCAATATTTTACCAATAGATGTGAAGGACCAGATAAACAATCTATGTGTATTAGCTTCAAAAAGAAGTCGGAAATGCATATTTACGTGCTATCTGTGTAATCTTTATTGTTTAACTAGGTAAGTGTGCAGACTGGTTTCTTTCAATTTCATCCATTTATTTAATCTGATTCTCTCAAGATATGGTCATTAGTAACCCTGCCTGATTTTAAAAATGGTTAAATTGTATTACCTTTACAGAAATTAACACAATATTAGTACAGCACAGAAAAAGGAAAAAAAAAAAAAAAAGCTGTGGAGCTGTGGTAGCTGCACTGAATATTAATAAGGTTCTCTAGGTTACCATAGTTTGTAGAATAAAATATTCTTTCTGTGAATTGTTGCAGAAAGTCTCAATAAAAATATGATCTCTATTTTAATTTTGTCTCCATTAAGGGAAAATTGGAGTGAGACTTACTTTTCACATGAATTCTAGATAGGTCCTTTTAGAAGCAATAGTTTTAAGTAATGATAGCAAGGACAACTATGTGATCTGGAGCAAAGACAGCTTTGTGCTGTCTGCTTCTATGAATTCTTATCTTTTGAATTAGCTATATCAAAGCAGAAAATAATTGAAAGGAATCTGAATGGAAAATTGCGCAGGAACTGTCAGAACGAAGCCCATGTATTCTACCTAGCCACTTTTATCACCTTTCTCTGTGCTAAACATGGGAATTGTAGCTTGCAGTCTTTTATAAGTCTCAAAATAACAGTTTACAAAACTGATGGTGTCTTCTGTAACCCCCAGGGAGATGTTACAGAGGCATTGGGTTTTCTGCTGCAGACAGTACACAGCTGATGTACTCTGCTTCACCACAGAGGGGTGAAGAGGACATTTTTTAGGGGTTTTCCACATTTATCAGTAGTATCTTGAAATGATCATTCTGACTAATAGGACTTCCATACAGTTTTTACTGCTACTGTTAAAAGCCAAAGGTAGCAGCCTTTAAAATAGATTTTCAGGCAGACAACTTAAAATTTTCATGCTTCTTGGAACATTGTCATAAAGGTGAAACTATGACACCGTTGCCATTTCCAAATCAACAATGAATGTGCCATTACCACAGAAGTCACTCTGCTAGAGGACCAAGATAGACACAGAAGCAAAGACATCATAACACATTAATAACTATAAAGATGTAGCAAGCACAGTAAACTTTCAGTGGTTTGATAACTTTTATTAGCATTTAGTAAACTGGCTTGCCAAATCAGCTGTCAGGATCCATTACTGCCCAGGAGCTGTCTTGTCAGCAGGATTGCGATAGTCATCTTTTTTATTTTCTACCAAATATTTATATAGTTTGGATGCCTCTGTCTTTACAGGTATATTTATGGTCTAAAGGTGTACATGAATGGTTGCTTCTTCTCGTTTTGGGTCCTTCACTTTTCACACCAGCTAGGTGCAGCCTTGGTGCTTTTGAGGAGGCAAGGAAGGACTACATATAAAACATAGTTGTTTAATTAATTTGGATACACATAATAAAGTACTATAAAGTTTTCAGTAACACTACATCTGGCAGTGATGGGTGACATGCTGAAATACTTCTCTGAAGCAATGGAATCATCTGCTTCCTTGTCAACCCTTCTGTCATTCAACATCATACCAGTGCATGCATACATATATATTCACATGTATTTATATCAATTGATGTTTTGTTTGTTTTGTTACTTTTACACTTGATGTGTATACAATCAGCATGGATCATTTGAGTACTGGTCGAGCTCAGAGTAATAACCACAGGACTTGACAGCAGAGGTCATAAACCAAGTGCTATTACCTTACTGTTTTGGCATCCAGATGTATTCTGACTTAGGGCTGTAGTAATTATCACTGTAGCATATGGAAAAAAAGGCTGTGTCAGAAAACCCCCAGGTGCACAGAGACACACATTTTGAAAGTCTGTTTCACTTACTGCAGTGATAGAGTGAAATATTTTATTTTAACATGTGGTTGCTGAGCAACGGTTGCTATATATGATTTTTTTTTTTTTTTAAATTTAAGTATTCACTTGACCTGAATCTTTGAAATGTTTCCATTTACTCTGAAGTCATTATGTCAGTGAGCTTTAAAACAGGAGCAGAGCTGCTCACACACAACAAGTTGTCAAACTACAGCCTTAGTTATGGCTTGAGTATTTGAAGCATTGTATTTGTACTACTGGTACTAAGGCAACTAGCTTATAACAAATTTCTATTTACACTTCCAGATGGAAGAAGCTGATGAGTTGCATTTGTTCTTATTGTCTCAGCACTATTCCAGAACTGTCTTTAGATTTTATACAGAGCTCCCTTTAAATACTATCTTTAACTGACATCTCTAGGAATTTCTCACTATACTTAAGTTGAACCTTTGCTGTTCTGACCTCTTTTGTGAGACTAAAGCAAGCCTTGCTTTGCATTCTGTTTTGACCATGCAGGAAGAATACACACATTTTATTCATACGGAATTGCTGGAAAAGCCTTGAGATTTTGTTTGGGTTTTTTTGGTGTAAACGTATTTTAGTGAGTTGTACATTTACTGTTTCTCTTACAGCTCCAAACTTGAGTCATAAGAATGTTTTTATTTCCAACCTTGTGCAGACTGGCCCGTTACAAATTCACTAATGTTATATTTTGGGTGAACAATCTCCAAGCATGTAACAGCAATGAATTTGATTGACTGTTTCTTACTGCAGTTTATGATTACTTGCAAAGAGTCACTCTCAATAGAATTAGATACTTCATCTACTCATTCTTCCTCAGTTGTTCCCTGAGTTGCAATAACACTGCAGCTGACAACAAAATTGATATCTTTCCTTGTCAACAAGAGATGCCTCTTTCCCCGTGTTTTCTCTTCCACAGTTCACATAACCTGCTTTCCATTTTATGCTGGTTTTTATTTGTGCAATTTACTTTGTCATCACCCCAGAGTTCTCAAGTTCCTCTTTTCTGGCACAAGGAGATCAGTTATTACTTTGCCCTTTAAGCATGAATTCTCTCCATTTATTGTCAAACAAGTTGCACTGCTGGATTCTGGAAACCATACTAGTAATTAACTCCACAATTTCCCTCCACTGGTATCAACATTAGACCAAATGGAGAGTAATATAATAAATATAATGGCCTAGGAAATATTTTTTAAAAAAATTAATTACTTTCTACTGGAATTGCTAGCAGATGTCTAATAATAATAGAGAGTGTTACCATACTTTAATGGCAGTCCTAAGATAACATCACGAGTATTTTCCACCTCTTTGGTATTTGCTAAATTAAGTTTTGCCTTCCAGGAATTTTGGTATTTACTTAGAAATAAGTGCAAGGCCTTTGCAGACTTCCCGACTTCCTATTTGGCACTAATTTTGTGTACAGGATTCATGAATCACATAATATGATGGAATAAACCAGCCTTTAATACTTTCTATTGATTCTATGAAAAAGGATGAGAAAGTAAATTTGCAATTCTTCAGGCATATAACTGAGCAATTTTACTATAAGTTCTGAAAACTAATAAAATATACAACAATGTAATCATCGAATGTAGGTTGCAATTGGGAATAAGGGATAAGATTTTTCAATTTCTGTAAGAGCCTTGTTAATAAAACAGATAATCATAATGTCTTTAAGAGGTTGCCCTTGAAGGGGTGTAGGGAAAGTGGCAATTTGGCATTGAGAATATTCAAGGGGGAGTCAGCTTGCTTTCTGTTTAAGACCCTTGCCAGTGTTTTAGTAAGGCAAGCTTAAAGAAAGACCTTTCTGGTGAAGCGTATAGTTAATCCACAGGATGCAACTGCTCCTACAGTGTAAGTGTCCATTATTTCTTAGATGTGTCCTGAAAGAGACAGCTCGAAGTGTGAATGCTCTCTAGAAGTATTGCTATAAAACTGCTCAAGTCACTCCACTTTAGATTTAGCTTTGACAATATTTACACATATACGTTATCAGTCTTTCTTTTGTCTTTGCGCACACAACAGAGGAGACATTTTTCAGTAACTGAATGTCATAATAATGCTTCAGACATTCACAACAGAAAAGTTTAAATGAAACAATGTTTTCATCTCAAACAGTCTAGGAACCAGCTCAGTGACTCCAGGATTAAGTCAATGTTGTTCATAGTCACAAAACTGTGAAAGGTGTCTCAATTACAAGCATGCACATATCCCTACAAACGTATTGTCGCTGTTTAACTCCAGCTAGCAATCAAAATCACGATAGCCGCTCACTCACTTCTGCTCCTTGCCCCAAGTAGGGGAGAGAATCAAAAGAGAAGGGAGAAACTCACGGATTGAGATAAAAACAGTTTAATAAAACAATGAAATAATACTAGTATACTACTACTACTGCTAATAGAATATAATGTAAAATAAAAGTAAAATATAAAATAAGTGATGCTCAATGTAATTCCTCATGAACTCCATCCACACTGAGCAGCCAGTCCTGGAAATAGAAAATGCTTGTCTCGAACAGCAGATGCAGGGGAGAAAGTGAAAAAAAGCAAAGATAGCAGAAATGCCCAAAGGCCAACTGCAGAACGGCAGAGTGGCAAAAGGCCAAACTAATGTAACTAACCAAACTAACTAACTCCCAAACGGAACTTTGACTGACTTTGGAGCCCATTAACTGGACCCAAAATGCCTGTGTAGTTTCTGTGGCTCAATCCCTTGACAGTGCACAGCGTTTACTCCTTAAATTAGCGTGAAACAAACAAACACAAACCAAAACAAAACAACTTTATTTAATGGTCTACTATTCTAAAAAACATCAGAGAAGTAAACTATCCTCCAATGATTTTCCAGAAATGCTAGTAAAGCTAGTAAGAACTGAAATTTTGACCAAGTTAATGACATAAAATCATTGAAATGTTTTCTAAAACCATCTAATTAGTTGTTCAGTACCTCCTGTCCACCCACTCATTTGTTCTTTCAGTAGCAATTAATTGTTTTCTTAAACTCTGATAATGCCAGAATAAAGACTTGGAGAACTATAATGAGCGTATGTTTCACTTTAATTGACTTTGGGCCAAAAACCACAATTTGCACTTTTCCTCAGAATAAATAATGAATTAAAGTACGTTGTGCCTATCTGACCCTTTCAAATTTGGGACTATGTTCATCAAACGATAAATTATTAACATTTAAGTGGGGATTTTGCTTAAAACTGTCATAATTTACCATTTAATCAGTTAAAATGTAACTCTTCCTCATATTTCATGTGGAAAGCTGTATTATTGGGTAAAAGAGGCCATGGAGGCCAGATTTGTCTTTAGATGGTAGTTAGCATGTCGCTAGCATATATATGCACAGATATTAAATACTTGTCCATCTCTGTGAGCCTCCTTAAAAACAGCATATATCTCTATTTCTGAAAATGAATTTTAGTGTCAAAGCAGTGGCTGAATATTAGCTAGTTTAATTTACATTTGTCATTGTGGATTACTGTTCAATTCCACTAGTGCAACTTGTTGACAATATAAGGACAAAAACAATTCATCACTAAAGCACAGAGAGGTTTTGTGTTTTTGGTTTTGCTGTTTGTTTTTTTTTTTCTGAACACAGTAGCTAAGCCCTACAGGTCACAATTGTTCAGAAGTTCAGTTGTTCTCAACTGTGAAGAGATGACCAGAAGTTACCTTCTCGTTATGTGGGATTCATATAAGACATATCACAGTCATTTAAGAAAATATGTAGAAAACATAAAGAAAGAAAAGTGATAAATAAATGCAGCTACATAATAGTCATTTTCTTTCAAGCTATGGACTGATCACCTACATGAATCATCCTATCGAGTATTTAGTGCAGTGGCTTAAGAACACCTTTATGTAAGTGCATAACACACCAAGTTCAGCCTAGAGGAATTTACAAATTGAATACAAACTTACATTGCAAGTTTTCTATACTAATGACAAAGCTAGACCAGAGAATGCTGCAGTGCAAGAGGCACAAAGCACTCTGACATGCAGCTGAGTAGTGAATATCCAAAAGACACATAAAAAAAACCAAGACCAAAAATCCCACCCCAGTCCCCATCTCTGGAAGAAAAAACAAAAAACCCTAAACAAACAAACAAAAAAATACACAACAAAACACCACTGTGTAAACTACATGTTTTTAACCCTCTGGTAAATGACAGCTGAATAGCTAAATAGCTTTTTTTTTTTTTCTGCTGTTAGTCCTTATCCTTACAATGAAAACTACTTACAGGTAAAAATAATTTAATATTGGTTACATTTTCATCCATTTTGTCAGGAAATTCTGGAAATCAATTGCTTCCAGGGTGTAACAGAGGGTTAACTCATCCCTGTCAAAAAGTATTTCATGATGAAGCTACCTTTGTTGGAATATGTGTTTCTATGTGCAGAAAAAGGTATGACCTAAATATAAAATTATTATTCTCAGTACTATAAAAAAATAATTCCCGGTAGTGAAACATATAACTGGAAGCTGCTGGCAGAATTTACAGGAAATCATTTCAGTGGAGGAGGCAATTTTTTTTCTTCTGTCAGGATAGGAATATCTTTCATTCAGTGTGTTCTACAGTGTTCTGTTGATACGAGCTCTACAAAAAGTAAAGGTGTAATTCACGCTGGATATCCCAGAGTGGTTGAGGTTGGAAAGGACCTCTGGAGATCATCTTGTCCAGTGACTTGCTGCACGTGCAATAGCGTTACTTTGAGGATGTGTGTGCTCGTGGAGAATGAAGACTGACCAGCTGGTCTCAGTGGTTACTAAACAAGCTTTTTTACTGTTGAAAACTGTTTTACCTTGACACATATTGCGCTGATTGCCATGAGTAATGAGTAATCATGTGAAGGTACGGAGCTTGAAAGGTCTTTTCTGTGTATTCACCTTTGCTTTGTACATCGATCTGAAACATCTTTCTTCAGTGTAATCTGATGAGAAGTATAAAGAAATGTGGATGGACACTCTTAGACTCCATGGATGTTTTCTTTTTTCTTTCAGGAGCTTATCCATTTCTTACTGTCATTGTTATTAAAAACCATTATTGCTTTCTTACTGGTACATCTCGAAGGCTAAATTAACTGCAATTAACTGTAGATGTAAAGTGCTTTTTTTATGTGCTAAAAATAGTTATAATGTAACATTGTGTTTGACCTTGGAGGCTAATTGCATCATTTTACAAATAACAAAGCCCAGAACTTTACCACATTAGCCATAATTTACTCCCCGAACATGCACAAATTGAAATCTTTTAAAGTGTATTTAAATTGACTTTTAATTTCTTTTTATGCCATCTTTTATGCTTTATTAGAAAGCATTAAGAGATCTTGAGGCTGACATTTCTATGAGGTATATCAACAGAAACACAAGGCTAATTTAAATGAGATTTTATTATATTTCCTATAAGAGGTTGAATGATCTACTATTTATAACACTTTTATGATTTTCTAGTAACGAAGCTTTGTACTATTTCTATGTAACACCCCTTGCACTTTGTTACTACACTAGTTTTTTGTTTTGTTTGTTTTGTTTTTCCTCACACTTGCTACCTTCTGATCTGGGAAAGACTGGTTTTCCTTACGTGGTTATAGAATTGAGAGAACTTTCATCCTGACTGGAGGCTTTGAATATCATTGTGCAGTAATACCCAAAAAAGTATGGAGTGCCGAAAGGGAAGGAAAAGAGAGCAGTGGTGTAGTGGCACACTGACATGGGTTAAAGTAGTAAGAACAAAAAGATGGGGAAAAAATAGAGAATGGTCAAATACAGACAGAGTTTGTATCACGTAGACAACATAAATTTCTTGTAATGCAGGAATTGGTAGAATATCTTCTTAATGTAACTGACTTGCAGCAAAAGAAGCAAACAAGCAATGATTTACAAGGTGGAAATATTCATAACCAGGTGAATTGTAGAAGCATTTATTTTATGTAGCTTAGCCAGTGTCATTAACTCCTGTGAGAATACGGTTATTGGGATCAGACCTAGATTAAATGTTAATTTTGAGATGAAAAAAGCGGGATTCGCGTGTCTCCTGCATTGTGTATGAGATGTGCTCATCTGTCCCTCGCTGAGATCTCCTGTGCTCTGGAGCCACTGTTCCTCAGAAACTAGCGCCTATGAAGTGTCTCTTCAGGGTTTCTGAGCCTGCCTTGCTCAAAGTCCCAGTGTGGAAAAGTGATGTTAGTGTTAAGCTTCAGCAGGATGTATCTCCTTGGGAGGGAGTATAAGGAAACCTAAGAGAAGGTATGCACTTTCTGAGCCTGGTGCTGTGACCCCTCTTGAGCACAACTGACACTACCATCAACTCCAAAAAGCCATGATTCTTACGTAATCACTTTGCATGAGAGTACAAGTATTATTATTAATCAGCTGCCAGATTTTTCATGCTTTTCTTTTGAGTTGGTGACTCACCAATTCTCATTGCTCTTGTCACTCACTGGAGTTGGCTCCTTTCTGACACATTGTGAATGAGTAAGAAATGATGTTTTGTCAACAACTATAAATTCTTATTTTTTCCTTTGCTGATGTTGCTAATTGTTGCTAACTGTTTGAACACATAAGTAGATTATTTTGTAGCTTTAATTTATAAGCAGATATTTACTTCTCTCAGTTCTGTACAGATATAATCCACTTGCAAATGACAATATATAATCTTAAATATTACGAGAAATTAAAATTTCATGCATTGTTAAACCGCTGTGTAATAAAGGAAATATGGTTTTATATATCAACAGTATTTAGACTGGTTGTCTGCCACTCTCTCACAATATGAGTAGAACCTCTGTGTTTGCCTTTGTGGTATCTATAAGTTAGCCCAGTGAAAATCTGATAGTCATGAACTTCAATAATGCTTTAGAAAACAGTGAAGGAAAGCCTGAGAGGAGAAGCTAAGCATGCAGTGCTGGGCTGAGAAAATGATTATGTCCATTGTGTTTGAATCTTGAACATTTATCTTGTTTAATGAACCATTCTGAATTCTCTGCAAAAACCTTAGGAACACCTTTCTCTACAGGGTACAAATCTGAGCACATCTCTAATAAGAAACCGCCAAGACATTTTATAACAGAATTGATAAAATTAATAGAAATAAATCAGCAATGATACATCTACTCTTCCAAGTCCAAATCATTGGTATTCACCACAAAATTCTAAAGGAACTCAAATATGAAATTACTGACTGCTAAGTGCACTGTGTAATGTACAACTTAAGTTGACCATGGGGTGGTAAATGAGATGCCAAGTCTTTTTTTTAAATGACTCCAGGTGTGAAACGAGAAGTCATATAGTACTTCTTGGCTTCTAGAAAACCAAAAGAAACTATAATAAAAACTTGAGTTGTCAAATTAATAGAAATACATGTTTCTAGAAGAGGTAATATAGTTTTAGCAGAAGGAAGCCATGCCTCATTATTTCGTTTAAATTCTCTGACAGAATCATTGATCATTTGGATAACAAGATTCCAAACAGATGTGTCTACATCTTCATTAGTATTTTGCTTTGGAACAGTGGTCCTGTTTTGAAGAATTCCTTGGTGCTGCTCGTTTACTGCTTCTAGGCTGAGCTCAAAGAGTGATTTTGGGGAGTTTAAAACAAATTTCTTTGTGGAGCATATGGGAAGCTACACTCCAAGTACCATCAAAGAAACTTGTACCACAGATGCTGGGAAGTCCAAAGCCATGTTAGGTTTCACAGACAGTTTTAAACCATGTTGGTGGGCCTGTTTGGTCTGGGGGCATTAGTTCAAATTTAATCTGAAACAAAACTTTTGAACCACATAAAGTGTAATAATAAGGACCGTAGCTCTAATTGCTTTAAACTATGAATAAAAAGAGATCAGTGGATTTTTTTTTTAATTTATTCAGTAATGTGGACATAGCTTTGGAATACTTTCAACAAGATCTGTCACTAAAAATGCTAAGCAAATTTGTCATAAAAAGGAAGGCCTTTTTTGACATAATTACCTTACAGATACCAGGTATAGATGACAAAAAGGGGGCAATTTTCACAAGTGGAGGAGACTATCAGTAGGATACACCATATGCCTATTACAGTATCAGCATTATTCAACATATTAATAAAAGTTCTGGAAGAGCATTTCAGTGACAAAGCGTTCTGCTGATTCAAAATAAAAACAAAACAGAAAGGATGGTAGCAATGTTTCTTAAAACAGAAAAGGTAGGGGGAAGGGTAACGTAACCTTTTCTACATAAGGGTGACCACAGTTATGGAGCAATTTCTATACAAGAGTATACAAGAAGGAACTAGTTAGTCTAGGAGAGTCTTTCAAGGAAAAAGGAAGTTGAAGGGAAATATCGAGGTCTATAAAAGCACATAAGGTACAGAAAATATGAACAGAGAAAGATTACTCACTCTATCCTACAACATCAGAAGAAGGAAACACTTCAGAAAATACTTGAGGCAGATTTGAATAAAACTGTGTATTTGTAATCACCACATATTTAAATCATTGCTACTAGTGTTCCTGAATGCATTTTTCTGCATGAAAATTATTCAAAGTACAGGAAATCATAAAGGCTGGAAGCATGACAAGAGCTACTAAACACATTAACGATGTACAATTCTGGCTCAAGAAGTTTATTTTCAAGGGATATGCTTGAGTTCCCCTTTCTATCCTTCTGCTTTTATGGTCTTCTTCCTGGCTGCTTGGGCAAAGCTGTGAATATGTAGTGCTAAATACTCAGCTGACCTCTATTGTCTTGCATCTCTCTGCTGATGCCAGCAAATTGGCTCACAATTACTCTTTCATAAATTGTAATACTCTGACTTGTACCCAGCAATAGGCATTGAAATGAAAAGTGGAAAGTTCCTTTTCCCCATGCCAGTGCTTTTTACGTATAAATGGAGAACTGATCTTGCAGGCACGTCTGATTGTACTTAACACTACATGAATTTGATGAAACTACCCATTATGAAAATTTGAACTTCAGCTTTCATACTGTGAGCTGGCAAATAACACCTTGCAAGCCTGCAGTTATCAGGAGTTAGGCACCTGTGAACCACTATTTCATAAAAGAAAGAAGATAGAGAAACAAAAGGATTGAGTATAAACACATCTGAAATCTTTTTTTTTATTTTAAAATTTTGTTTCAGTGCTTGGATCACAGAATATCAGCACATTTTATATTTGCAGATGTTCACAAGCAAGTAAACAGTCACATTCAAACAAGTATTTATTTATTTATGCTGCATTGTAGTCCCTGGAACTCTATTTGTATAAATCTGAAAGATATGCTGTTGTATTTGAGCTCTGGCTTTTAGTGATTGTGATCTCAAAGTATCTATAGACTAGATCCATAAGGCATTCATTATTTCATGATAGTAGTTTTCTCAAGTGATTGCGAGTTTGAATTCAGTGAAAACAATGTCAGTGAAGTGATTCACTTCAGTCTTGAATATTAGTGGCCAAAATTTAAATTGTCATGAAGGAAAAATGGTATTTTTAAAAATATCTTAGTGTGAGGATACTTAAAAAAAAAAAGAGGGCTGTCTTACCCTTAGTTTCATGCATTTTTTTTGGATGGGACATTCAGGTTTGCCTGCCAAAAATAGTTAATCTTACTATGCTAAATGTCTGCATTATAAAAGATCAGTTTCTTAAACTGCTGATGTAATCTTATCCAGGAAAACTATTACTGCAAAACAGAATCACATAATCACAGAAT
>VWYH01003807.1:0-10873 GCA_013399365.1 Pampusana beccarii | reverse complement strand
GTGTGCCACAATATGTATAATTGGAGTTAATAACACATCCACTGCTTGGGTAAAAAGGAAGGGGAATGTGTTTCCATTCAGAAGATATGCCAGTCAAAGCACATTTACTTGGTGATTGGTGCCTGTGTCTGCTCAACCTGATGCTATGAAACTAAATATTTTTCTGTTTCTTTAGTGTTTTGGGATTTTGAAGCTGCTCAGCGTATTTGTAGGTAGGTAGTCAACAGCAGCTCTAACCCAAAGCATACTTAATAAATAGTTCTTTGATTGAATGAATCAATGAGTCAATGACTCAACTGCTTTCCGAATTATAGCTTTAAAGGAACCACACAGGAAAAATCTGGGTAATCTAAAAACAAATAATGGTGGCTAACCATTAACTTAGTCAGTTCTGCTAATATCCATGCAAAATGTCCTCCTTTAGTACAAATACGGCACGCAGTATTTTTACTCTGAGGCTCAGTTTTTCTCATTCTGCCTAATCCAAACAGGCACCTCCTACACTTTTTGAAAGTAAATAATCAGGGAAAGAAGACTAAGATTCAGGGAAATAATCAGGGAAAGAAGACTAAGATCTTCAGCCTTCCCGATCCTTCTCTTTGAAGAGCCACAGACTAAGGAAATACTCGTCAATATTAGTGTCTGCAGAAATCTGTGATAAAATTTGAATTAAAAAAACAACCTAACTAAATCTGAATTCCTAAAGCATATTATGGAGGTGGGTTTTTTCCTAAAAAAAAAAAAAANAAAAAAAAAAAAAGGCAGTCCTATCCTGAAGCTCTGGCATTAAATGCCACTAGTCCATAGGGAAATAACTGTACACGACAAATCATGCAAAAACTATGGACATAGTTAATGTATATGATTATATACTCAAACACTGCATATAGTATTTCCTTTGAGAATCAAGGGCCCCTGATTTAATATCACCATAGCCTTAGCACAACTGCAAAAACTACAGCGAATACAATTACCAGCTTCTTTGTACAAGATACAGAGTAGCTTTTTCCAATTAAAATGAATTATTTTAGGATATGCGAATAATTTAAACTAATTTACAAATCTCTGTTAGGTTTCCGAGACATACAGAACAAAGACTAGATCAAAAGACTGCAAAGACAATTGTAAATTTCCAGGGACTTCAGTAACCACTAAACCGGAACCCAGATTCTTAGAAAATTCAGGTGGAAATTAACAGGATTAAATAAATCTTGAAATATAACATACAGATGAGGAATTAAGAAATACAAATTCTCTCATTTCATATTAATCTGTTTTTCTTTCTGAGAGGATACAAAACATTCTATTTCAAGCTCCTTACCAATTTGCCACTTAGATTTGTGTTCCAATTAATAAGGCTGTTTGGAGGCATGAAATTGACATCTATTCTAAAACCAAGATAACACTTCCACCCCATGCACTTACTGAAATTAAACCCTTTTTTCCCTCTCCTCTGGGGTCCCAGACAAAAGGATGGGGGCAGGAAGGAAAAACAAATCCACAAGAGACAACAGGGACTATTAAATTCCATCTTGACAGATGACCTGTGTTTTTAATATATATTGGCATCTGCCCCCTCAATAAACTCTCTTTCCAATTATATCACTTCTTAAGAGACAAAGACCATTCTAATTAATTAGAAAGTATGATAAATGTAACAGTTTATGCTCTGGTACATTGCATTTGTATTACAGGGAGACAGGTGGAAGAAGCACAGAGTGGTAAACCATTAGTGTGACTGACTGAAGGAAAAATTTACATCATAACCCTTTTGAGAAAATGGATAATAAATTTCCCTTTCTACCTCTAAAGCTCCTACCAGCATTTCTGGTTTCGAGTGCAGAAACCACCATACTAAGAATTATTTAGAAAATATGCAAGAGAGCTGCTAGAAACTAGACTTTTTATTAGTCATATTGTTAAAACCTGTGCCAATGCTAATCATTTGGTTTAGCTTTCATACTTCCCTGTATTACATTTGGTTCGTATTCTGACTCTGCATCAAATATTAAATTAGCCTAGTTGAATCTCTCACACAGGAATTATCAAAGGACATGGAAAGGCTAGAACTGCTTCTACAAAAAGCCAACTCACTGCTGCCAGAGTAGAAGCCAAATTCAGGATGTCCCCACTATGGAGTTCCTGCCAGCTGTGACTAATGCCTTTGGGAGCCACTGGAGCTCTTTCAAACCAGAGGATCCTCCCAAGGGGGCTTGGTGGCCCCACAGCTCCAGGATTCGGGTCTCAGAAGCTTCCTTTATGTCTGCCTGCACCGCTGCTCTGACTGTTACCGTTGGGCTCTAGCCTACAGATTTTTAGATTTGCCAAATGTCACTCTTTGTGTACAGAGCATTCAAGGCAGTCTTAACAGTTTAATTAAAAAAAATACACCTTGTGGATATTTTTTTCCCACTGACTCATACTGCAGGTCTCTGATATTAATTTTGCAGACCTGTGGCATACTTGGCCTTAATTGCAATAGCACAGATCTTTGTCATGTGCTAAAAAAGACACTGTACATGACGGCTAAGCAAAACAGAGGATAAAAGAACTGTGATTTAGTTTACCAAAAAGAGTCGCGCCTTCAGCTAAAATCCTTTCCAAAAGGATTGTAATGCAGTATACATACTTGGTCACCAAGTAATCCATTTGTCCACGACTTTTTTAACAGAAAAGTACACCAGATGGCTTTAATTTCAAAAGGCAAAACATTTTCTACTTTGTCTTATTTCAAAAATATGTTCATCAGTTTCACTGTTCCTTCCCTAGATGTATTTCTTCCCAACTTAATTCTTTCATGCATAGAAAAGAATGAGTGAAAAGGCTGTTAATATTTGCTATGGTTAATGCTCATTTTTTTTTTCATAAACTCCAAAACACATAAACTTGAGAAGCCAGAAAAGCGGGGCTAAAGTCTCCTGCCAGTTCCTCCCTACTAAATAATGTATAGCCATTTGCAACAGCCTGAAGTTTTTCTATCACCTGGAAGGCCGTGATTTTCGTTAGGTTTAGAAAATAACACAGTGGTAAAGGACCAATCTGGATCTGCTCTTAGCATGACTATATTTCTGTCCCATTAGCTGTAATACACAGTACAGTGTTTACACTGGCTGCACTGGTATGGACACCACCTAACTCAGGGTAAAAGCTACCAAAAGAAAGCTACCATGCTGAAACTTGAAAACCAAGAACCATTATGTCCCAGACAAATGGTTTGGATCACATGGTTCTGTTTGCCTCAGAAATGGTTCACTGTGCCATTTAACTACGATTTCAAGTAAATTCTTACCCCTTTAATTATTTTGAAAATAATTTTCTAAACATTTATATGTAAAAATGATCTAGAGTAGCCTCCTAAGTGATAGGACTTTTTTCTAAAAATGTATTTCAAAATAACTAAAGATGCAATGATCAGGCCATTACAGAACCAATACACTACTCAAATTTTAAGGAGTTAAAACATCTTTGTATTCTGTAAGCGAAAACATACCTTAAAATTCCAGTAATTCCATTGGCTTATTTATTTTCTTGTTTCACCAATGAAAAGAATTAGCATTAATCTGATCATACATTTAAACTAAATTCATCCTCACACTTGTATATTCCCTCACGGCAAAGATGAACTGCCCTCCCAGGAAAAGACTACTGTATAGATAAATGTGTTAACAGTCATCATTAACAGTTAACAGGAGACAAAAAAAGCACAGATCAAAGAACGACAAAGTAACAGGACTGAATACCAGGTCTCAGCATTATTTATCCCTATCCTCTGGCATAAAGTCCCTATTCTGCGAGCAAGTAAAAGGCTTTAGGCTACACCCCAACCCAGGAATACCAAAGCCCCATGGATCAGTCCAAAGGCAGACTGGGTAAAAAAGGAGTAGACTAAGACTCTGTAAATCCAAAACTGATCTTACCCTAAGCCTTAATAGTCCACCTCTGAATACTTACATGTCAAAGCTTGGCTCTACTTACATGTTTCTCACATAGCTTTCTTATTTATATACTTCTGATAAACCCAGTTCAAACAAAATGACCAAGCTCTTAGCTCAATTCCAGCTAAATCAGCTCTTGCTGTTATTAGCACACCAGTTAAAAACATCCCCTTAAATGCAAACCTAAGAAGTAGAAATCACTCATCTGCAAACAGCTTCCACTCCATACCCTCATGAAAGTCCAGCAAAACTCCCACATATCTAAAAATGAGACGAAGACATTCTCAGAACATGGCTTGGCTCCTCCAGTCAGAGAATGGCACTGGACCAAACACTGGATGTTGTTTGGATTTTTCTCATAAATGTTGTTCTTATAAAGCTCTGTAAGGAAGCATACTATTAAACATGAAAATATAAAACTAACATACTTTTGCCTTAAGGGATACATTGAAAACTCAGTATGTGTAATTAAGTTTTACGGCATAAAAGAGAGAATGTTTTGTTTTCTCTTTTAAGCTAGACATATCAGCAAATACAGTCAAAGTGTGATAGAACTGAGGATTTGAAAGCACTGAGTAAATGAAAATAATAAACGCTAACTACACGAGACTATGGTGTTCAAGATAAACAAAAGAGATGACAATACATCATAAGGTTCAAAAATCATAAATCCTTTAACTCTCTCATGAGCTTTTGCTTCTGCGAATCACTTCCAGTACTCATCAGTTAGCTGTTACAAATACTAGGCAGACAAACTTCCATTTCTCATGACACGGTGGCACTAAGTTGTCCATCTGTGGTTTAATTGTACACTTGGGAACCACAGACCGCTGAGGTTAAACCAACAGATTTGTTCTTCTGAAATTCAGTTAAGTTTCCTAAACTTTGTTTGCTGCAAGAACATGCAGACGATGCATTAGCTCAGCTTGATAAAACACAATAGCTATTGAAAAAGAAGGCAAGCCTCAAAAAATGCAACATATCTCTCACTAGCACCCTTGAATGGCTGCTCCCTATGCTTTTTATTAGAAAGATTCAAAGATGCCAGTAACCTTACAGCTGGTGACTGTAACAACAGAGGGTAACAAGACAGAAATAATGAATGCCTCCTTGTTAAGCGGTTTTGTTTGTGCTGTTCCAAGAGAGATCTGCCAAGAACTTTCCATGCAAACCTTATTTTTCTGGGATTTGTAACTTGGCTGCAAAAAAAATCCAGCATGATAATGCCCGGTTCAATAGAAGTCAGATTACAAGTTTTAAAACACATTTTCAAGTTTCTGAATAAATTAAATTTACACTAAATAAGATGAACTATTTAGAACTCCATTATTGTTTTAGTTGCTTTTTTGAAAAAACCCTCTGGTTAGTACGTTTGCACCCCAGATCACTGCATGTTTTTTAACTCCTTGGTATTCAGTAAGTCTGAAGTATTGCAGTGTGAAAGGAGACTTTTGTGCTGTACAGTCAAGACTCCACTGTATTTTCTTTTTAATGAAGACTCTATGAAACGCATATGAAGCACTCATGGGAATCTATCTGCTAAACAATTCAGTGGATTAAATCTGTGCTAATTCTTAATACAACTCAGCTGACTTGGGTATAAAGCCAGGTTGTGAAAAAATTGGCTAAGTTTAACATACCATTCTTACAAAACATAAGCCTAGAATTTCCATGTTATATTATGTGGGGTTGTTTTTGTTTTTAACCAAACGATTCAAAGCTTCGAGCTGTGCAGAAGTCCAATTTCAGTGTTCCCATTTTCTTTTTTGGCACATGACCCATAAGAACAAGGTCATTTTGAACAGTTCCTTGCCAAAGCAATATTGTTTACTGTGGTAATTAGCAAGATGCAGATTAGTTTTCAGGCAATGCACAGATTGCAGCCCAAGCTAAGGAAGCTCGTTCAGGCAATAGCTCCATGTCAAAAAGCAAGAAGGCTATGCTTGTGTTGTTGGCTGAGCTGTGAAAAAGCAGTGCCTTAGGCTTATGCCCAAGAGGAAGAAACCTCCTAGCAATTCAAAACCAAAAAGGACAATCAAAACATATCAATAAATTATAAAACTGTTCTGAATGTATCTGTTGAGCTCATTTCAAAGGAAACACTGGAAGGAATAGGGCCAGAAAAGACCACAAGACAGAGCAGCTTAGAAATGCTTCTGCTCACCTTGACTAACTTGGGTTTTCCTTTAGGAACATTTGCCTAGAGCACATTATACCCCCAGAGTATCTCTACCTACCTTACGGTTCAACACAAATTAAAACTACGTAATCCTGTAGAACAACAGTTCCTCTGAGATTATTTGCAATTCAGCCAAACACGATGGGTATATAATAACTTTACCATTCTTGAGGAGTTTGTATGAGAAAAGGCCAAGTTTGGGTTTTTCAGCTCAGAGAGGAGAGGGAGACCTTATTGTGCCTTTCAGTATTTAAAAGCCTATAAGAAAGATGGGGACAGACTTTTTAGCAGGTCCTATTGCACTAGGACAAGGAGTAATGGTTTTAAAATAAAAGATGGGAGATTCAGTCTAGACATGAGGAAGAAATTTTTTTAAATGAGGGTGGTGAAACACTGGCCCAGGTTGCCCAAAGAGGTGTGGATGCCCCATCCCTGGAAATAGCCAAGGCCAGGCTGGACGGGGCTCTGAGCAACCTGATTTAGTTGAAGATGTCCCTGCTCATGGCAGGGGGGTTGGACTAGATGAGCTTTAAAGGTCCTTCCAGCCCAAACTATTTTATGATTCTGTGATCATATGCAGATTCCCATTCTGCTCAGCTCCAGAGTAAACTAAAGCTGCAGGGGAACAGGTCCCCTTGACATTACCAATGTAAATACATGAAAGTTGAGTACTGCTGCACTATACAACCCAAACAAGGGAAAAACATGGCTAGCCAGACAAGAGACAGGAACAAAGAGCTCCTACCAGATGAGTGGAACTTGGAACAAAAAAGGAAAGGTAGTGAAAAGGATTTTGCATTACTGTCTGCTCTGCAAGAAGCCACAAAGGTAGTCAGTGGTTACAAGAGGGTGTTGGCCCTGGGAAGGACGACATGTCTTCCTTTAATGATTAGAAAGCCAGCAGAAGCACAGACACAGAGCATCTCCATGCAGATGGCTCTTAATTTTCTGTTGAAACACAGGAAACTTGCTCTCTGGCAGTAGTGAGGTTGTTTCTGTGGGACTGGACTGTCTTAAATAATGAAATCAGAGCAATGTAATAATACCAAAGCCTTTTTTTGTTACCGCTCGCCTAATTTTACAGTATCTAAAACTTTATCATTCTGACTCTGAACTAAAACGGTTCATCACTTTGTTCTGCATTTCCACCATGATATCCTGGCCCCTGACTTGAACTTCTATGACCTACTACAACATAATTTATAATTCTTACTTTTTCATCTGCTTCTGCTGAAGTATCCCACCTTCAAATAAGTCAAATTGTATTCCTAATTATACCAGTACAATACTGCTTAAGACCTTAGTGGTAAATGAGAATAAAACACGGCAGTGTGCCCTCCACCTTGGATACACTTTCTTACTGAGCCAGTTTTGCTTCCCCATCTCTTCTGGTGACCATGACTTACTGCTTTTCCCACTTCTGAAAGAGCATATACTACCAGCTGGGACATAGACTCTCAAGTACCCAATTTCAACAGTTCCCCTATGCATAGCAAAACACTCAGCTGAACAAGCTGGACCTACACCAACATAGGGGTTCACTGCAATGAAATCTGTTCTGTTACCCTACATTTTCCAAACATGCACTTGCTTCCTTTCTGCTAAGAACAAATAGAAAAAGAAGGAAAGAGCTTGATACAAGCAGAGAAGACTTGCCAGATCAAAAGGGAACTGACAGCTATATACCTCACCAATTCCCCATTCTTATACAAAATCTCCAGCAGTCACTTTTGTTGTTTCATAAATTCATCCCCCTTGATTCAACACAGCATACTCTTCCCCAGGTTGATTCTTCCCTCATTTAGTAAATTACCATCCGTAAAGACTGTACTGTGGCTGTTAAAGCAAACTCCAGATTGTGGGGCATTATGAAGTGCTCTGCAAGTGGGAGTCCCAGTGTACTTTGTCTCAGAGTGCTTCCAGGGCAGCAGCCATCACTAGGGCTCACACATTCTCTGAACAGAAAATTTCAGCCTTCTTGCCCCTTTCCTTCATCTGTATTTAACTACAACGGCTAATACAAAGAGAGGGCTGTGTTTCTGACACCCATGATGACAATGGACATTTCTATTCTTTGCGCCAACAAGTAGAAACATCACTGCTCCCTGCCCAGGTGGGACAGCTGAGAGAACACCCTCTGCTTTAACAGAGCCATGCACACTATACAGCAAGAATATCATACAAGGACAGATTAACCAGAGAGGTATATAAACCCTTTGAAGGTAATTACTCTTTTGTGACTTCCTAGAAGAAAGTAATTATCCAGGTTTTTTCTTCAAATTCAAATATTCTGCATGACACCCCTAATTATATACACACTTAAATTTAATCATATCTGTAGCAACAGTGATTTTAAATGGGAACTACATACAGGATCAACCTAAAGCTTAAAATATCCTTGTTGGAGACAAGTTTTTATTACTGAATATATGCACATTTAGTTCAAGGCAACTATTAAAATAATTGTTGTTCTTTTCATGTTTCTAATATATATTGAAATAGGGGAGTATTTAAGTCAAATTGTTCCACATAAGGTTGACATCCTATACATTTTTTGTATATTGAAAATGTTTTCAAATGAACCATAAAGCATACATCTCGCAAAGCTACACAGAGAATATTACAAACAAATAAGGTTACGGCAGAAGAGAATTAAATATACAGAGTTGTACGCACTCATGTTGTGATGACCTCACCATGCATGGATAATCAAAATCTCCAACATCAAGGGTCACTATGTATAAGTTGTTACAATAAAAATGTTTGATACACAGTTTTCGCAGCCACTTTCTAAACAGCATACCAGCTATTCACACCTGCTTCCTAAACAAATAATCAAACATCCCTCAATAACATGCAAATTCTCAGTAAGTTAAGGGAAACAGAGAAACTGCCTAAAAATGCAGTGAAAAATTGGATGATGATGTGTAAAATAAGACATACAGAAAAAAGTACTTCATCTGGTAGTCTCCTATGCTATTTCCTTGCTTTCCTCACTCTCCTCATCCATCTTCACTACCACCCCTTCCAAAAAATAACTCTGCTGCAACTAAATGACACCATAATTTTACTGTTCTAACAGAGCATTCTCTCCTATTTACTGCTGGACTCATTCAGACACACATAGGCTTCAGTGAAAACTGAAAGCAGGGCCAAAAGATGGGAAACTGAAGTCCATTCATGCTCTGCTAATAAATCATGTATGTGCTCAAAACAAATGAGCTTTTATGAACATTCAGATCTTTCTTCATACGTAGCAGCCGAATGAAAAAAAAAAAAAGCAGCCAGTTACTTCAATGGAATATAGTTCAACAGGAAAAAGTGCAGAGTTTAGTATTTACTCTCATTCAGACTTAGTGAAAAAGTCTTGCTAACTGATTTAAGCTTCTTATAACTGAACACACCGT
Source organism: Pampusana beccarii (assembly GCA_013399365.1). Lineage (NCBI taxonomy): Eukaryota > Metazoa > Chordata > Aves > Columbiformes > Columbidae > Pampusana > Pampusana beccarii. Next base: position 1,352 of record VWYH01003807.1, on the reverse strand, counting down.
TTGAAAACTAGAAGCATGCCCATCTTCCTCTGGAATGTAAATAAAGCATTATCTAACAGCCACCATCATGGCAATAGCATTGCATTTTGGTTTTGTACAAAGTGGTTTTTCGAATGTCAATTTTGCACCATACATTTATTTTACAGTGCAGCTAAGCTAGCTCTAGTATTTAAGGGTTATATTTAAGGGTACGATCTACTTCATATGTTTTAAAGTTTATAAAAGCATGTATCAGTTATAGCAGGGTATTTGCTCTCTTCACAGACTACCCAGCAACAGTGAAATGTCAAGAAAGCACTGGAATTCAGGCATATTGCACAGCACACCTAGGAAGAAAAGCCATCTAAAACCCCCTAGCACGAGCGCAATTCCAGATGCACAGAACACAAAAGCAGCCAGTGTGAAAACCAGATAAAAAATATAAAAATAAATTTTAAAATCTCAGAAAAGAAGGCATCAAAGTAACTAGAGAAAGAGACAAGCCAACCAACCACCATGGGTGTTGAGGGAGATGAGAGGTTTTGCCTCTCACAGACCACACGAAAAGGACAGATCGGTTGCCTGGCTGGTGACTTAGTGGAATTGGGGGCAGAGATGTACATTTCTTTTCCCCCTTCACAGACCTACATTAGGTCAAATACAAGTTCAGGAAATGAAACCCGTAGCATCCAAGTATTAAGAGAAGTGACTGTTAGGTACCACAATTGATTGTCATTGGGCAGATTTTTCAGTTGTGCTTATTTCAGTAGAAAATGAACTAAAGTAGCTATTATCCTACCTTTTTGCTTTTTTAATTTTTAAGCATATCAAAAATCACAGACAATCCAAGTAAAATGTCATACAAAGCTTTATTTTTCCTTTGACTCTGTACAGTTGGTAAACTGTTCCCTTTTAAATGCCTCAGCACTTTCTGATTACAAATTAATAGAAGAATTTGAAAGACAATAATTATGTAACTTTTCTTGTACTTTTGTATCATCCTGAAACAGGAAGAACATACTCCCTTTCAAAATCATCCTCTGAGAAAACTCCTACATTGCAGAAAATACATACATGCATTTCATACCTATTTAAAATGTAATTTCTTAACTCTTACAGTCTTACCGGTTTTAGCATTACTTATAAATAAGTATATTTAATAAAATATAATAGTTTTAAGAGGCTGGAATATCAGTAACTCCATTTCACAAGTCATCCTTAGGCTGTAATAACCTTACAGAATCAGTTACAGATGACCCATTCAACCTCACCCAACACAAAACAACCTTAAGTTAACAAGCACGTTTTGTAAGGGTCACACTGGTACACGACCGGTTCTTGGTCAGTGTGTTGCCAGTCTGACAGTATCACAG
>VWYH01003794.1:164169-187631 GCA_013399365.1 Pampusana beccarii | reverse complement strand
ACCCCGGGCAGTGGATGCTCCCAGGTTTGCGGAGGGAAGGCTTGGGTGCACTCCAGGTTCCTCCAGAAGCTGTGGTTTGGCAGACTCCGGGTGTTCCGCCACAGATTGCTGCATTTCTGTGATTTAAGTGGTTCACCGTTTGGTGAACACTTTGAACCCGCTCACCAAAATGGAGGACTTGCGCCCCTGTGAACTAAGGAGTGCTTTCAAGCTGATTTGAAGTCTGACGGAAGTCTGTGCAGATATGCTTGTTTTGGGTGAAATCAGAGTGCATCAGAATGTAACTGGTGGGTTTGGGAGTAGTGCTGGTGATGGGCTCAGTGGTCTCAGGACAGGAGCCTGGCAGGATTATGGGGAAGTATCTTTAATTAAACCAACTGGTTTAGGGCAAAAAATGGACACCGTTTCAGCCTGCAAGCCCTGGGGCTCAGCTGTGTGAGCATCAGAGAACAGTTTGGAAGGGACCTTCAAAGTTCAGCTGGTCCAACCCCCTGCAATGAGCAGGGACATCTGCAACTAGATCAGGTTGCTCAGAGCCCCATCCAGCCTGGCCTGGAATGTCTGCAGGGATGGGGCATCTCCCACCTCCCTGTGCTTCCCTGGCACCCCTGGGACTTTTTGGGCAGGCCGGCTGTGAGAGCGGGACAGGGCAGCCCACGCGCCTGGGGTGACAGCGGTGCCGTGTGTGGAACTTGGCCCGTGAAAAGCAAATGACTTCCTCATCGTCTGATAACCGAAGGGAAGCTTTGGCTGTGGGTCGCTGAGCAGTGCTGATAACCACCCATTTAAAAATTAAATTAAAAAACAATGTAAAGCTAGGCACTGCAAGCCATTTGGGGCAGAAATCATCTGCCTCCTCCTCCCCCTTACTGCGTCGCATCAGCTTCCTATTGTTAATTTAGATAGATTTGAGGGCACGCTTGGGCTGGCACTTAATTGCTTGTCTTAAGGACCTAGGTTTTTAATTAAAAGCCTGATATTACAAGGCATGGTGAGGAATCCTAAGTAGCAGCACAATAAAAATCTCAAAACCAGGCAAGGTGGAGCACTTTGGTTAATTCCTCCCTGGCTAAATAAAAATGGATTATTTTTTTTTTCACTGGTATTTCTCACTCCTTGAACTTTCTGTGCTATAAATGGTTGATATCTAGTCTGCTTCTCTCCTGATGGCACACCATGAGATTTAAAATACCGTGGACGCTTGGGAGCGGAAATTCACCAGGAAACTGCCAGAAATTCTTTTTTATTCAAATAGAATTGGGGAAGAGGAAACCAAACACAAATACTCTCGGTGCCAGCCATCCGTTTGGAAGGGAAATCTCTAATTGTACCAGCCTGGAAAGAGGAATCTTCTCCCAGAGTCTCCAGCAGTTATGAGCAGCAGGAGGGGCGGGGGGCTCTGCAAACATCCTGTGCTATTTGCTGCTTTTGGCTGCTAGGTGAGATTTAGCTGTGCCAGCCTCCCTGGACATGTAATGAAAAGGAGCACAAGGCAAACACAAGGTGCGGAGCACAAGGAAGCAAACATGGCACTTGGGCCTCTGATTATATCCTTTGTTTTCCACATATTGCAGAGGGAATGAGGAAGGAAGTAGATCTATGTAAGCTGAGTTGCTTGGGCTGGAAACTGTGTGGACAAAATATTCTGTTTCTGAGTAGCTCACGATGACAAACACTTCATTCCTTCTCTGCAAAGCAATGGTCAGGAAGAGCTGCCACTAGAGATCTCAAAGGCTGTTTTCCCTATGGCACAGGCACATCACTGTAGGGCTGTGCAGCCCCACGGGGCAGCAAAGAGCTCAGAAAAAGGGGTGTCACCAGGGCTGGAGGAAAAGGGAGGTGTCAGAAGTGGATTCTCCCAAAACAAGGTTTCCAAAAGGGCCGTGGCCTGGGAAGCAAAGCAAGGAGAGATCTGCAGTAACCCGCCAAGGCCTTTTTCAGTATTAGTAATAAAGCATCAGCTGTCAGAGGCAAACCTTGGTTGACACGGGGTTGGTTATTTTTCTTAGGATGTTGCCAAAGAAGTTCAGCTGCTCAGAGCAGAGTCCGAATTACCCCTGCTCTCAGTAACTGCTCTTCTCCAGACCATGGCAAATGCAGAGGCTTGGTCTTTAGTGTTGCGTTTTCTGTGGCAGGCAGCTACAAGCCAACTCTCCCCATAAACTGTGCACACGTACATGTGCATATACATGTGCACACACACATGCACACACACACACACACACACAGCCTGGTATTGCCGCCCCAGCTCCCAGCAGCGATCCCATCTATCCCTTGTGGATGTGCTCCCTCCTTTCCCAGCCTCCTCATCGGAGCCCCAAGACATTTCATGCCTTCCCTCGGCGCTGGTGGGTCTGCATCTCAGGAGCTTCATCTCAGGGCTTCCTGACTCCACCTCTCTCAAAAAGCCCACAATCAGCTGGCAGACATTTCCCCCGGAGCTGGGCAGGCTGGGTTTTTGCTGCTGCTCCAGATGGGATCTTGGAGCACCCAGTGCCCTTCCCAGGGGGCAAGAGGTCAGTGGGTGGAAATGTGCAGCATGGGCTGTTCCTTCAGAGGACACGAGCCCTATTTCTTCCTACAGTTCACCTCCTTGGCATTAATCATTTGTAGCACCAAAACGAAGAGGTGAAGGTGAGTAACTCCATTACAGTGCCATTTCTTTCAGGGGCTGGTTCTGGGAGAGCTGCAAGGAGAGCGCAGCCTGCAAGACACAGGATTCAAAGCGAACTGAAAAGCCGTGTCACCGGTCCTCGCGGTGTGCGTGTCTCCCTGTCGGTGGTGGTGCACTGTGGAGTGCTGCAGCTGGTGGTGCAGGGTCTGATGCCTGAATGGAGAAAGTCTGCAGCTGCTGAGGGAGCTTTGGGCACGGCTGCCTGGCCATGGCCAGCAGGACCACAGGTTAGCCTGGCCAAAGGGACGCGGAACCCCGGTGCCTGAGACATGGGTGCTATCATTTAAAGCACATTCCCAGCCTGTGGTTGTGGGTGGCTGGCAGCCACCATTGTAGCATGTATGGAGGTTTGGGGGTGGCTGAGGCTGTGCCTCCACGCAGGCGGTGGTCCCAACGCGTTGGAGCGATGACTGCAGAGCTGAAAGCATCCCCTCCCGTGAGGGCCACACCAAGAAGGGGTTGGAGAAGTGAAAATGGGGCCATCTCTGGGTGGGTCATGGCATCCCCTCTAGCCAGCTCCGGTGCACAGATCGAGTTACCTTTAGCATCTTTACTAACGGAGCATTTTTACCAGATGCATTGTTTCATAGAAACAAGCTACCAAACCTTGGTAGCTTCTCTGTTTGTCCCTCCTAACCTGTAGTTTGGGCATTTTAGCAAACAAGCAGCCTCCCATCACCGCATCTGAATTCAAGACGAGGAACTGCTGCACTGTACACCGGCGTCTCAGCAGCCCTGGTTAAAACAACATCACAGCACAGCAGCAAGAGCACTGCTCGTCTCTCCGTTCACCTTTCCTGGCTTCTGTGTTGCTCACAAGCCAGTTTTGCACCACACCATGTTTGCCATCATCTACCCCAGGGATAGTTGCCTTTGATCTGCGATCTGCACAGGGCACGCAGAGCGGTGCTGCCTTCCATCCAGAGCCCCTAAATCACTTTGCCAGGGAGTCTGGAGCTCTCCCTGTGAAAGCCACAGAACCCCAGACCTCTGCCAATAGCCCCGTGTTTATTGCCTGCACGTTTCATTGTCCAACAACGTGTTGCTGGTGGCTTCATTAGCCATTGGTCTTTTCTATAGGCACTGATAGCAGTGGGAGCGGGTTTGATGTCAAAGCTGCAGCCACCCGTCAGGAAAGCAGCATGCCAGGCGGCTGTCAGAGGGGATTTAGTTTTCCCTGGTGTTTTCTCATTCCTTTATGTTCCTGGGAGGGATGCTTTTGCTGCCGTGCCCTAAATGTGCTTGCAGTCAGTGGAGTTTTGCCACATGAGAAATTGGCCTGGCCTGGCTCCCCTGTTTTGGTTTCTAAATCTCCGGATTATTTGTATAATTTAGTGACAGCCAGTAAAAATCTTTTTAAGACTAAATCCTTTAAAGGCTAATGGAAAATATTCAGATGTATTCATGTATAGGATAATTATTCCTTTGTTTTGCCTGTTACTAAAGAAAGTGCTGTCTTCATAACACATGAACTTTAGGGAAATTTTAGTTGTCTGGATTATTGGTATATTTGATTCATCCTTTGGGGGCTGGAATATGGTTGATTCATCACTAGAGCTTGAGCCAGGTGCTTAATGTCTTTTTTCTTTTCTTTTTCCCCCAACTGGCTGGATGTCTACTTCCTGTTGATTTTAATGGGAATGAGGCATGCTTATTCCTCTGACGTGTTTGAAAGAAGTTCCAACTTTAATATTTTCCTTAAATAAGCATGCAGAGCACAGGCACACAAAGGCTTGCAGTCAGCAGATGCCCCACTGCCGCTGCCCCCCCAGCCACTTCTGCCACCCTTTTCCAATGTGCTTCGTTCTCCTGCCGAAAGCGCATGGGCTGGGTTCAGCAGCTCTGGGAAAGCATCAGTGGTGAAGGTGATTTGAAGATTAAAGTTGAAGGGAGGGGGAGACCCCCCTGCAGCACAGCTGGGGATGTCTGCTTGGGGGCAATAAAAGGGAAAAGGGAGTTGAGTGACCCTGCTGGAAGGTTTATGCCTTCAAAGGCCGGGACTGCCAAGCTGCAATGGGTGTGAACGCCCAGCTCCAGCATAGGCCTCCACCTCTCCTGTCAGCCCCCAGCCCCAACGTGTGTTCCCATTTTCTGGGTGTTGGTGCTGGCAAGGTTCATCATCATGTAGATCAGGACTAATCTCCTGATCGAGCCACTTGACAGAAGGGTATGGAAGACACTGCTGCTTGCTTTTCCCTGCTCGCTGGCCAATGCACTTGGCCCCATGATTTTCTCCTAGGCCTGGTCAAAAAAAAAGGTTCTGTGAACACTTTGATGGAAAGCTCTTCTGCTGCTTTGCTGCACTACACAAGGTTAATGAGGTTTACACGGGCTGAGGAACCACATCTGCTACGTGGGGCAATGAATATACTCATTGTCTAACAAAGCCTTGCCAGTCTAATCTAAATAAAACCCAACAGGTTCTGTTAACTTAGTTGCCATGTTACTGAAATTCATAATACTAATTATATAATTACTGCTAATTTCTGGCACATCATGTGCACACACTTTGTAAGATCTTTTCCCCCTTTCTCCAGTATTATTTTACCCTTTTCATGTGTAGATACGGCATGTGCTCTGTACCCCTGTTTCTTTGCCGGGAGAAGGACATAAACAGCTGGATTTTTTTCTTCCTTGGTCCAGAGCCCATTTGAGGCTATTATTTATACATTGGAAACAGTCTTGCTGAGCAGTCTTCTTTTTTTTTTTTTTTTAAATTGTCTGCAGGTTTAGTTACACGATGAGCACTTGGGTGGTAAAGGTCTGACAAACCCTTGCTATCATTTCCTTACACAAAGCAAAGCTAAAGCTAAAAGCACATTAGGCACCGGGCAGGCAATCTGCTCTTAGAGCAAAACACGAGCTGAAATAAGTTCAAGACTGCCCAAACCAAGTTTCTCCAAGGTGCCAGGCCTTGTGGCACCGAGCTGCTGTCCCATATGCGGGTGTATCTTATCGCAGAGGTTCACCCTGGGGCCCTGGCTCTGTCCCTGCAGTTGGCTCCTGCTCCCCAAAATTTTCAGCTCTGAGAGGGACTACAATGGCTTCTCTTTGCCCAGCTTTTCCTTTATTTATTTTATTTTTTTCTTTTTTTATAACCAGCCACTGAAGGTAAACCACCTCCTGTTACCCAGAGCACTGGTAGGGGAAGTGTCCCTCCCACCTGGCTCAGCAGACATTCATCAAAGTCAGTTTAAATCACTGCAAGCCTGGGGAGATGCTGCATGTTTGCTGGGGGTTTGATGGAGAGTCAAAAAGGAGAAGGCGAAGCGAACGCCGTCGATAGCAGGAACCAAGGGAAGGAGTTAAGGCTGAAGCTGTCCAAACCCCTTGCAAGGAGGGGAAGAACTTGCTGTACCAAAGAAAGGTTATTATGAACCTTGAACAATGTCCGAGTGCCACAGGTCGATGTTTTGAGGAACCCCCACCTCCACATGGTGTTCTTATACCCTGAGCAATCTGCAGGGAACTGAAGAGAAGTTGTTTGCAACTGCCCAGGAAGCCAAAAGTGTTTCTTTTTAAACTTTAATCCATCTTGAGAATCTGTCCACAGACCATTTTAATATTTGGTGGTGCTGCAGTTGGGTGAGGCGCACAGTTTAATTCCAGCAGGAGGGAGGGTGAGCAAACCAGCGAGAGGCCACCCCACCTTTTTCTTCATGTAATTGATCCTTAAACAGGAGAATAAAGAAATCGCCTAACTGTAAAAGAGAGATCATTCACTAAAATATTTGTCTAAAACAGATGGCTCTGGTGACTCAGATAAAATACTCCCCCTGCTACAAGCTAGCTGAAAAGCAACCATAGTTTGCCATTTAGAAAAAATGACACACGGTGGTGATGCGCCTATCTAGGAAAAATGGAGGAAAAGAAGAGCACTCACAGGTCCCATTCGAAAGATTAAAAAGGTTTATCTGGACCACTTCTCTGGTCTAGCACCAGCTTGGTGGTGCACATGTGCAAGGATGGGGTGTGGGACACATTGGGAACTGATTTGTTCCCTGTCATTTTTCAGGATGGAATTGTATCACTTACAAACTCCCGGGGCATAAGGTTTTCCATAAATACCTTCAGCTTGGTTTCAGTCGCTTCTGTGGCATCACTGTTTTTTCCTTCATTTGGAAGAAATTACAGGATATGGCCATAGCTTTTATACCTCAATTCCCCTCTTCTACCCTTGCAAATTTACTGAATTATTTCCTTTCGTAGTTTTTGGCTACTGGGCAGCCCCTAGCCTGTGCTTCTTCCTTTCCGCTGCCTACCTTTACAAATACCTGCTTGCTCTGTGCTCTCCTTCTGAGACTTGATGCTTTCACTCCTCTTAGAAAAGCTTGTGTTATTCTACAGCATTCACAATCCCCTGATGGCCAAGGGTAGCTCTGTGTATGGCTCGTTGTAGGTATTAATAGAAGCTCTCCTGGGAGGGAAAACATCGTTTTGGCTCTTAAAATATCCGTTTGGACCATTAAGTTTGCTTTCTCGGTTTCTGCTGAAGGTTCCCCTTTGGGATGATGCATTAAGGGCTTCTCAGCCTTTAGCCGAGTGGACAAAAGGATTAGGCTTTTAATAAAATCTATTAATAAAGACTGCAAGCTATTGGAGTGAAGCCAACGTACAGTGAAAAATAAAAGATCTGCTCATCTCTTTCCCTGTTTTCCAAGCTGCTGTACCATCACTGTTTGCAAAATAAGGCCACCATTGCCTATATTCACGGGATATGGTACACTCACTGTATGCTATAATGTATGTACCATACACACATGTATTTATATATGTATGTGTGTGCATATATCTAATAACTTACCTTATATACCACAGTACATTGGTTAAAGTCCCTTATTTTGTTATACTGGGGTAACTACTGGTTACCATATAGAAGATAAGAAATGTGTACTGGGCTCCTTGTGTCTGCGGAACTACAGCTGCAATAGGGGCCACGCCACTGCACACGCATTGCTAAAGAAAAATAAAAGAGAAAATCGGCTTCGAATCCTCCCAGCTCGAGCCCTGTGCAGCTGGGATGGGAGAGGGCAGCCATGGCGTGCCCTCGGCTCCATTGCCCACCAGCAAGGAGGAGCCTGCCAGCCTGTGTTTCACCGCCCTAATAACAGAGCTGCCTAAGAGATGTCACTGCGTTTCCTGCACTCCAGCTCTCAGGTGAGTGAACAGGGCTTATTTGCGGATGACACCAAGCTGAGTGGTGCAGCTGACACGCCTGAGGGATGGGATGCCATCCAGAGAGACCTGGACAAGCTCAAAAAGTGGGCCCATGTGAACCTCATGAGGTTCAACAAGGCCGAGTGCAAGGTCCTGCAACCCCCTGTATCGATACAGGCTGAGGGATGAAGAGATTGAGAGCAGCCCTGTCAAGAAGGACTTTTGGATACTGGTGGATGAAAAGCTGGGCATGAGCCGGCAATGTGCACTTGCAGCCCAGAAGGCCAACTGTATCCTGGGCTGCATCAAAAGTAGTGTGGCCAGCAGGTCAAGGGAGGTGATTCTGCCCCTCTGCTCTGCTCTGGTGAGACCCCACCTGGAGTCCTGTGTCCAGCTCTGGAGCCCTCAGCACAAAAAGACATGGACCTGTTGGAGAGGGGCCAGAGGAGGCCACAGAAATGATGAGAGGGCTGGAACAGCTCTGCTGTGAGGACAGGCTGAGAGAGCTGGGGTTGTTCAGCCTGGAGAAGAGAAGGCTCCAGGGAGACCTTATTGCGGCCTTTCAGTGCTTAAAAGGGGCCTGTAAGAAAGATGGGGACAGACTTTTTAGCAGGGCCTGTTGTGATAGGACAAGGGGTGATGGTGTTAAACTAGAAGAGGGGAGATTCAGGCCAGACATGAGGAAGAAATTTTTTACACTGCGGGTGGTGAAACACTGGCCCAGGTTGCCCAGAGAGGTGGTAGATGCCCCATCCCTGGAGACATTCAAGGCCAGGCTGGACGGGGCTCTGAGCAACCTGATCTAGTTGCAGATGTCCCTGCTCATTGCAGGAGGTTGGACTAGATGGCATTTGAAGGTCCCTTCCAACCCAAACTACTCTGTGGTTCTGTTATTTCAGTGTGTTACACTGCTGGATCTGTGAAAAATAATCTTTTAGTAATATTAATCATTTTCTGTCAGTAGCACACCAGCAGGCAAAATGCTGCCAGCATCCCTTGCCCCTGGAGAAGGAAGATTAAGGTTTTCCTAGACCATGGCCCCTTGTAGGCTTGGGAAAGCCAAGTGTGATGCCAAAGGCTGTTGTGGTGCTCAGTCTTACCTGGTTTGTACTTCGCTGGGCCAAAGCAGTACCTATAAGCCTTCAAAATATTTTTTTTTCATCTGTAAAACCCCAAAAAATAAACTTCAAGAAAGGTAGGCATTTCCTTCTGCTAACCTTCCTGTCCCACCATGCCAACCCCAAAGTCTACATTTGGCAACATCATAAGGTTTCAAAGGACCTGCATATTTGTTGAAACAGCCTGTCCAAAAGCTGTTTTTTCTTTGCTTTAAGAAGCTGGGAAGTTAAAATACACCAGAGTTTTTAAGCAGGCATTTTTAAACTGCTTATTTAAATCAGCTGAATTTAAATTCCAGCTCTATTTTTCTCTTTCCCTAAAGAGAAGGTGGTATTTCAAAAGCTCGGAGCTTGAGTGATTCACCCTGCTGTAGATACCATCTGAACCAAAACAAAGCATGGATCCAACAACCATACTCACTAAAAGAGAATTAAGCCACTGAAAACATTTTTTAATTGGCCTTTATGAATAATCATGACATATTTCCCCAATTGCTCTCTTTTAGCTTTGCTTTAGCAGATATAATCCCACACATAAGAGAACCCCCACCAGTTGGAAGAGCATTATCCTCAAACAGCTTCTGGAAGCAAGATGGGCCCCGTTCTCCAAAGCACATGGACCAGTCTTTAAAATCTAATGCTGGGCATCTTTCTCCCCACAGGAGGATGGCTGTGTGCCTTTCTGGCACAGGACATACACGTTTTCAGAGGTATTCCCTGGGAAAAACAGTGATTTGCATCTCTTCTTGTGAGTCTTGCAGGCTGTTCCCCAAAAAAAGAGAGCTGCTACAAACTAAAGCAGTAATTGGGTGCAGATACACCTCATGGAAATTATTTTAATGGCTTCCACTGTCCTCATGATCTCTCATGAGCCAGAACCCTAGTTGGCCTCACACATGAGTCATCAAGTCCCCAGTCTTCTTCCAGTCAAATGCACATCTTCCTATCCCAAAGTTTGTTCCTTGTTTCTATTGTTGGTGTGGTTTGGGGCTTGTTTTTTTTTTCTTCTTCTTTTTTTCTTTTTCCCTTCTATTAAACTTTGTTTCGGACCCCGCACTGTGTCCTTTCTCACACACTTTACCTTGAGCTGTAGTCATGTCTGTCCCATCTTGACAGGCAGTTTCGCCTGCAGGTCTAGCCCTCAGAATAGCAACATCCATCCTCACAATCTGATTTTTACAGATCTCCCTGATCTCCTGCAGGCCGAGATAAAGCAACAGGGCTGTAGCACGGCTTTGCAAAATGGAGAGGTCGATCAGCGCAGCTGCGAGTGTCTGCTCTTTCCTTTAAGCCTTTGCGAGCTCCCAGCGCTTTTCTCTTTGCTGCTCACCTGACGGCAGATTTTGGCCTGGCAGATGTACCAACAAGTTTTTCTGTCCAGGTTTCCCAGCCTGAGGCTGCAATCTGGATCGAGAGCAGGCTCAGGCATGGCTCAGTCCCTCACCGAGTGAACATGGTTATTTTCACTGTTGGTAAATAAACGAGTAGTGTCCTGTACCTGTTGGAGCCTGTCAAGAGCTCACATTGTCTCCAAGGGAGTATTGGTGGTTCATTTACCCAGCCCTGGGACAGGACAGGAGCCAACTGCTCCTCCATCACCTTCACTGTGACTGGCATGGTCATGACATACCCTGTCATACATTAATTATACTACTTTGCTGACGCAGCAACCAGCTTCATGTCATGTGCAGTATGACATTTAAAGCTGTTTATGCTTTGGTGCTTGAGTGTACTGTCATTGCAAATACCACAGGCAGCCTCATGGTCCAGAATGATTTGGTGATTTTTTTTGTATTCCCTGGTTTTCCATTACTATACATCCACAAAACACCTCCCTTGGTCAGCTGGCTGGTCACACACAGAAGCTAACGCTATATAAATAGTCTTATAACTCCAGAAGGGTCCAAAAGCACCTCTATTAGAGTCAAGCCGGAGAAATTGTTCAGTCTTCCAGCAAATCTGCAGTTCCTGTTTAAAATACTTCTCCCACCAAATGTATATTAATGACAGTCTCTCTTCCCTGCATTGCACCCACTCTCCAGCACAGTAATATCCAAAGTCTCCTTTCTATAGTCCTTAAAAACAAGCAAGCAAGAAAACAAGAGGAAACCAAAACTCGTTTCAACACTGCACTTCTCCTCCCCCAAAGCAGATGAATCCTCGTCTCCATGCCGTTTACATTTGCGTATTAAAATCCTCTTGCCCATTCACCCATCAACCGAAATACGGCCTGGTTCTACCCTTTTCTCATACTTCAGGACCACTCCCCTTCCCCTTACACCGCAGCCCGGCCGTGGCAGGGAAGGTGGCCTGCGAAAGCCAATGCTCAGTGCTGACTGACGGGCGCAGACCCGCCAGGGCCTTGTGCCGGGTTCGGCGCAGACCCGCCGGGCCCCGCCGCATTTCAGGAGCAGCAGGCGACCGAGAAGAGCAGAGGCCAGATCACGCACTTTTTCATCGTGGAATTCTTGAAGCAAGGTGTATTTAAGTCCAAGATCATACTAGCTGTACCTATGACAAGGAACACTAAGCACAGAAGAATTATTTACTGGAGGAAGAAAAGAAAAACCTCTTCTGTTAAGTGGAAGGAACTAGAGGATCCACTTCAACTATTAGGCAGGTAACTACAGTAGTAGATGTCCACTCACAGATCCCTACTGAAGCTCTTTCAGAAGGCTTCTGCACTGGCCAGTTGAGGTTTGGGTTGGTTTTCCTGCCTTAGCTGACTGGAACAGTCTGAATTACAGGTATTAGATGTGATTGCATAGAGATATTCCCCGACCACTTAATATTAAAGTTAGCACCATTTTTCTCACCCCAAGGTTCAAGCATGCGGTTTTGCTGAGCTTTTGCACCAGGTTCACTCTGAGCTTAGTTTACCCTGCAGTTAGGTCCCTGCACAGCAACTCTAAAAACTTCTAAATTTGATAGCTCAAACTGTGGTTCATTGCCCCTTTAGAAAGTGTGTGTCTAGGGAAATCACAAAAGATTTCAGAAGAGATCTTGAAGTAACAGCCACGGTTCACATCACCCTGAACAAGCAGGGAATTGCTAATAATTTTAACTGCCCCCATCAGCTCGGCTCCACTGAAGGGGATGAGTGAGCAGAAACACTGCCAGACAGGACTTACAGCCTTCTCTCATTTCTCCACTCTCAAGCAAATGTCAAACACAACTTCAGAAAACCTGGGACTTACGCGTCAGTGCTTTAGCAGTAACCCAAGAAAATATCTTCTCACAGAAAGGTCATTTCGGCATTGCAAAGACTGACCAGGAGTGTGCACTGCTCCGCCTTGTTTTTGGAGTTACACCAGGAGCTCATTATTCAGCTCTCATTTCCTCCCACAGCACACTCTGATGACATTTGACGGCTGAAGCTGGTCAGCCCGATTCAGGTTGTTAGAGGGCAATCTACAGACCTTCTCGCCCAACTGGATGACCTTTTTAAGGAGAAACACCAAGATCTCTCAACCAAAACCATCTATGCCAGCCTGAGGAACACTGAGAACATTCCTGTACACCCAGTGAGTAATGAGGGGGGAGAGAGGGTGGGAAGGCAGAGAGAAGAGCAGCTGTGACTATGAATTGGTAGAAGCAGTTACGGAAGTTCAACACGATAGCAACAAGAAAATCTCTCACAAAAACAACTTAAAATGACTTTATTTTTTAAGTATATTAGCACACTATTTACAAAATTGTTTCATGTTTCATAAATAAAAACATTTTCTTGGGTAAAGACGATAGAGCTATAGATATTTAAAATGTCTATATATTTATATATACACACGTACGTACACACACAAATGGAAGCATATAGTTATGAACAACTTTGGTTTCAAATTACTGGTGGGAATGGGCTGGGTGTACCGATGACTTTTTTTAACTCCCGCTTTTAAACCTGTACCTACAAGAAATCCGGAGCAGAGCCCTTAACGCAACAACGGGACGGTGGGTTTCTTCCAGGTCTGGGGGGGCAACTGATTCTGCAGCCTGTAGGTGGACACCGAGCTCCTCAGGTTTTGGCAACACCTCGTAACAGCTCAGCCTCATCCCATCGTGACACGAACGGGTTCTGCTGCAGTTAACTTAAAGCTATTAGACATAATGGCTTTTATAAGGCAGAATAGGTCAACAGAATTCCAGTTGGTTTGCTTTTAATTCCTCAGCTGGTCAATTCTCAACTGGGCAGAGGGAATCACTAGCTATAAAGAGGGAGCTCTGCATGGTACATCATCAGGTAAATTCTTACACTGAATTGTTAATGGAGATTAATCTCCCATCTTTAGGTAGAGATTGCTGTGATTATGGAAAAACCTGTATCAAAAGATTAATATATACGAGCTCAAATCTTCTATGAATACTCCCACTGATAAACTTGAAGGAATGAGAGTAAGTGTAAACCATATGTGCTTCTTAAATGCTTTTTTTTTCACATGAATAACCCTCTTCACTGTGGCCAGTTCCACTGATTTTAGTGAGGGCTGGACCATGGGTTGCTTCAAGTGGTTCAATCCTGCAGCCCTAGCAAGAGGACAGTTAATGAAAGTAAATACTGTAAAATCAGATACCTCAATTTTACTTTGAATTCTTGATGCGAGGTGTCTGCATCAAGACTTGGAGCTCAACATGCAGACTTGAATCTCTGCAACATGCACCCACAACATGGATATGAACATTAGTTTATAACATCCAACTCTGAGACTTGCAAATTACTCAGAATCTTTAAAAACATGGAATTTATTACATTACTGTTTGGCAATAGCTTTCCAAACAAAGTTTTACATTGTTAGAAGGAGAAAACCTTGTGTGCCTTCGAAATACATTACCTTAGTAAAAACAGGAGAGTGACAAGATTTCTACAAAGTATACATGAAGTCCAAGAGAAGCCAACTATATTGGAACAACTCTCAAAACAGTTGTAAAACGTGGTAAAATCTCATGGAATGTGCAAGTCCTAGAAAACTGATTTTTAACTGTACCACTTACATATATACAGAAACTGAGCCTCCTCACTTCTCATCAGCTCCTCCTACTTACTTTCTATTTTATGTATTTGTGACGCAATGAAGCATCACAAAGTTGGGTCAGAAATGAAATGGCTCCTTTTTTTCCATTCAAGGAAACAGATTTGAAAACTCTGTCAAAAACACACTAAATAGGACAACTCCTATTTTTATGAAGCATCCGTGAGTTTTACAAATTCACCGAGTTAAGAAAGCCTGAAATTGCTTCCAGTACCACACACTGCACAACATGAACACACACAAGAACCACATTCAGCACAAAAATTACCAGCTGCTGGGCTCCATAATTCCAGTGCTGCATTAGATTCCAACAGCTGAGCAGTTTCTCAACAAAGAAGATGGAAGAGGCACCGAGAGCTCCCTCACTGGACTAAAATATCAGCCACCAGAGCTCACACGACTGCTGTCCAGGGAGAGGAATCCTACTGTTTCGTGGAATCAGAAGAACTCGTTTAGTAACTTAAGGAGAGCTGGGAAGTAAATTCTGTACTTATGCAACTTTGTGTATAAGCATTTTATTTATTTTTTTAATAAAAATTTCGCTGAATGTCAGAAAAGATGTATTTGTACAATCTCTACTTCCTGCTTGTATCGTAGACACATGACCATACCTTGCCCATGCACACAAATAAAGAAAACAATAGTCTAAATGGTATTGCAATCTTTGGGCTGAGCAGGCCCATTATCAAAGCAGTGACTAACGATAGTTTTTGAAAATAATACCACTAAGGATTACTGCAGGGAGACCCTGTAGTGGGCAAACAGTGCTTTTTATATTCTCACCCTCAACCATACAATATATACCATTACAAATGAAAACAAAGATCACATGTGGGCAAACACACATGTTCCTCGCTACAGCTGCTGTGACTATATATAAAATTACATCATTTATATCAAAAGCACTTTTGCCACACATGCAAAACAACTAGTTTCCTGAATTTCTTCTCTTTGAGTAGTGCATCTTCAAGGCCACGGTGTATCAACAGCGGTGTACTTTTCACATGTCACATAACTCTTCACTTCTGGGAATAAGAAAGAAACAGAAAAAGAAAAAAAGATTGTTTGGGAAGAGCAGCAACGTTTTGTACTGACTACCCAAGTTACAGCTTAAAAAAAATAACTTTTTTTTTTTTTTTTTTAATTTCAATCTTTGAAAGCACACTTAGCCCTCAAATCATGGAAAAGAGTGATACTAACAGCAAGTGATGTTTCAGCCTCTCCCCAACAGAAAAGTGGACTTGGAGCTCACTTTTTTGAACTGGAATAAGCTGCAGCAGCTCCCAGACTTGGCTGTCTCACCTGTCCTGTCTTTACCCCCAGTCCTGGTTTACTTTCACATGCCACTGTGTAACTGTGTGCTTCAGCATCTGACTGACCCTCCCTTCATTGTGTGTATGAACTTTCAAGGGAAGGTTAAGATAGAAAGCATGCAGAGCTCAAAAGGTTCCTGCCTCCAGCTCGCGAGTCAGAGCTCTTGCCTTCGATCTGTAAAACATTCTGTTATTTTTAGGATCTATTTTTCGGGGCAGAAAAAGCAGACAGACTTCTGATCCTACCCCAAAAGTCAAAATAAAATGAATAATTAGCGACTTCTGTGCTTTTGGAAGCTCTGCCTCAGCACTAGAAGAGCAGGCAGGTTTTTATAAGCCCAAGTGAGACCCAAGAAGAAACAGTCAACTTACTTAAAACTGGATCTCCAAGCAAAACTCTACCTTGCTCTTCAGGAGTATGTGGTAACTGCATTGATCCCATCCTTATCTCCCTTCTGGTCAGTTTTGAGTGCAAGCGACTGGCAAATACTGATTTTTTTTTTTCCAGATCTCAAACCACTGCCTTGAAAAAGCCATAGCCACTTCCAAAGCAGGACCCACCTGCTTCAGATTATACTAACTGGTATCCATTGCATCAATGCAGTTGTCCTCTCTACTGCAAAAGTGCTTGGATTCCTATTGGTTTAGAAAATAATCCTACGGCATATTTGGATGAATCATGTAGTAGTCAGAAGTAAAAAAACCTAGCAGTACATGGTATCTGTAAGGAAGCCTGTTTTTAAAATCAACTGATAATACAGTTTTCCAATTAGGGCTAACTAGTACCTCATTTATTGTCACATTGTCAACTCATGCCTTCTAGAAGTGGCATGATATTAAAATATTTCAAGTAAATTAACAGATTTAGAGTGACCTTACTCTTTCTCCTGACTAACAAAATGTTGTAATTCGATGCAGGAGTACTAGGCAAAAGGTGCAGTGACACCTCACGACAAGCTTGCCCAGTCTCCAGGAAGAAATGGAAGTTCCAGGAGCATCAGCAAGTGTTCTTTCATCCTAATCCCACAAAAAACAAGTACAGCCTCTGAAGCGAAAAGAATCAATACCAGACTGTTCTCATTTTCAAACCTGAGCATCTAATCTAAAATTTAAGCTCTTCAATGGAAGCAATCTGGCCAGGCAAACACTGTTACTCTCCTGATGGACACGAGCTACAGGAACCAAGAATCTTCACAGAGTTGGCCACCCACTTTAGGTACCAGTGTGAGAATTTTAGGCCAATTAACACAGTCCCTCCCATTTCATGCCTTACTATAAACTAGGAGGAGTCTATTGACATGTAGACAGCGTTGCGGTCTTACAGGCAGTTACAAAATCAAAAAGGACTAATCCCAGCATGGAGGACACTTCAAATCAGAAGAAATCTTAAGTTAGGCCAGGACACTGTTAACATACATCTTTGCCTACAAAATTTGGTAGGCCTTTAAACATCAAGTGAAACCAAGGGGCAGAAGCCACAGTGCACCTTTAGATTTTAAAGGTCAAAATTCAGGTTTGTCAAAAATAAGTTGAAGTTATTTAAACAGTTCTTAAATTGTATTAATATGTGTTTCAGTTCTGTTTGTTTTTTAAACACTGCTGACACTAAAAAACATTGAGTGAAATCTGATTGGAATATAAACAATTAACAAAATCCAGAGAATTTAAATGAAGGGGTAGAGAAAGTCTACTTTTAAACCACTTCTCTGTGAATGTCCATGGGAGATCACCCATTAAATACAGAGAGAAGGCTTAGTTATATTAACAAAAAAACCCAAACCAAACGAACAAAAAGCAAGTACAACAACCCACCACCAAGGAAAGTTAAAATACTACATAAGCATAAAGCAAGCACACAAACTATTTGACTTTCCGCATTTGATCAGAAACATACTATTTAATAATTCTCTCACTGACTCATCTTCTTCACTGTTTAGAAATACAATGTATGACACAGAAAATATGTATTCTTTGTTTTCAATTAAATATAATTTTAATAAGAAAACCTGCACTGAAACCTCTCCTCCAAGTTTCATCCTATTAGCACTGGGTAACTCTAAACATCCAAATCCCCAAATACATGTTAGTTAAAATAAATATCTGGAGATACATTTGGACTTACCATCATTCTAACATCACTCCTTTTGCATCTTTAAAAGTAAGGCAAATGGATTAGTAATGCGCCAAACAGCAAGAAATGCTTAATAATTAATATTCAGATTAATTCTAAAATCTGGGTTAGAGCTTGCTACTACTCAGCATGCCAATTAGTAAGCAGAATAGCAAAACAAAAAAATCCATAGCCATCCCTTTCTCAGCAGACATTTCCCCATCTTAAATGCTATCGGAGCTTCCCAACAGCACGGTAGGATTTCCCCAACCCAAAGAAATATCAAAAGAACAGAGTGACAAGGATAGATTTTTGCTATAATCATGAGTATTCCACCAAGATAAATCCTCATGAAGAGGAATTAACATCAACTTTCAAGACCAGTCCCTCTTTTCCTCTTAAAAGTTGGACTTTTTGCAAAGAGAAGAGGGTAGATATAATATCCAGAGATACTAGATTGTCCTAAAACAGTCAACCAATGCCACTGGCTAGCAAGCACAGTGGCATAGAACAGGGGTTCTGGAGCTGCAGGCATAATTTCATCCAGAGATCAAACTCTTACTGACTCAAGAGTCACTCAAGTTGACATACCAATCTGCCATCTCAGTGCTGTTGTACTGAGAACTACAATTATTTTGTAACCTTTTTCCATAATTATTCTCTTAATTAGAAGATAAGCCTTGAATATCACCTACCATTTAGTGGTTCTTCTACAGCTTTCTGCAAAACATTTAAAAATATATGTATGTATAAAAAGCCTTCATGTCTACTTTTGGCTCGCCACAGTTAAATTACTCTAATTGACATATACAGTAAGTAGTGATTCTACAAAAATGAAGAAAGCTGAACGTTAATAAAATTAATGACTAGAGTTCTTAAAAAAATTAAATCAATCAATAACTGAATTCTCCAGATTCTTTTTTCCCCACTGCAAATTCTTCCTTGGATGAAATACCTCTAGGTGGCAGCAAAAGGCATGCAGCTACTACTTTTAAGCTTTGAAACCTAACTGATTATTTCTGCGATTTGACCAATGGTTAGTAATAAAGCAGCATGACTGAAAAAAAAATAACAGTAGCCAAGCAATTAAGTGTAATCTCCTCAAAAGGGAATACACCACAGTTGTGCATTTAGTCTGGTAGACAATAATCAGAAACAACACACACACAATCTACAGAAACACCAAAAAAAAAAAATCAGTTAACTGGTTAACATGGCACCTTTTTTCCCCTCAGACTAAAGAAAATATCAAGCCTTGTTTTGTAAGCGTGCCTCAGTGTCAAAATTAAGCACTTCGCTGACATTAAGCTTTTCATAGTCTTTAGATTACACAGAATCAAAGTCTA
Source organism: Pampusana beccarii (assembly GCA_013399365.1). Taxonomy (NCBI): domain Eukaryota; kingdom Metazoa; phylum Chordata; class Aves; order Columbiformes; family Columbidae; genus Pampusana; species Pampusana beccarii. The sequence continues at coordinate 168,889 of VWYH01003794.1, read as the reverse complement.
TTTTCAAAATCACTTCACGCCTATTTACAGCCTCAAGGTACAGCAATATATGCTGAACGGCCCTTGATGGAAACAAGCAACATGTTAACATGCTTGATTTTCCACTAGGTCTTCCCAGCACTTCCATAAGTCCATGGGCACATATTATTGTCACCTGTATTCCTCTGTATCTGACCCTCCACTAACTGCAGCTGAAAAAAACGTATTTTCAGTGGATGAGATTTCCAATGACATCTAAATTTTAAAAATTTATTTTCATTTCATTCCTGTTTCCAATTCAGAAAGTAACATGGTGTTCACTACTACAGAACTATGTGGCTATTTCTGTATTTGTCAAATCCCTGCTGGAGTGTAAAACTGCCTTGCGAAGAGAACAGGTCATCAAGAGAACAGACTTCCACAAAGGATGTTATTTAGCATCCTGGTTTCCATTCCAAAGCTTATTTTCAACCAAAAACTAAGTGACAAAAAAAATCTCCTCTTTCCCTGTTTGCTTCCATTCTAGAATGAAACATGAGCATGTTAGATAAAGACTGCATTTTCAAAGAAGTGTATCTGTAATACACTTCTCAGCTCATTTTTAGAATATAATGAACTTTGTGAACCTCTCTCTTTTTTTTTAAAAACTCTGTACACTTAAACTCCTTCCATAATTAAGAGGCCAGTTCTCTGAAATACTATTCCTTAAAATGAAAATGGATTAGAAAAAGCAAAGGAAAAAAGAAGAAAATCTCTTGTCCTAATTGTGGTCAGCTCTCCTGTCCCACTGTTAGAAACCATCTTTCTTCAACAACTGGGTCTCAGGCTGTAGACTGAAGAGGACACCTGGAAACTGTGTCTCAAATGACGGCTGCCAGTCACGAAATGGGATGACTTAGTTTTTCCCATGCTCCCCTACTACAAGGAAATTTTACTTATATTTTACAGTTGTGCCTCTCTACTTGTTTCTGCAAATCTCCAGGAATCAGGCAGTTCGCATCCGTGGATCGCAAGAAAGCAGTGCATAAGCCTATGAAAATTACTGTTCTAGGAATGATTACTCTAGAATTTAAAAAAACTGACTGAAAAGTGCTCTTTAAAAAACCACAAAGTGCTTTTCCATTTGTTCTGTGTGACCTAAAGACAGACACTCCGCTTCCAGATCATCTCACTAAGTTAAGGAGCATTATAGGAAAATATGAAAAGAAAAAAAAAAAAGATCAAAGCTATAGCATCCATGTAGCTGTGAATTCAAGAGAATATTAAAAGATTCTGGTGTAAAAGACCATAGGGAAAAAAACCACCTCAGTCTTTGTTATAAGCCACCTAGATTTAAAAAAAAAAAAAATCAATGGTATTTTGCACTCAATGAAAAAGAATTTTCATTAAGGTGGACAAAAGGTCTTTACAATCCATGTGAAAGAGCGCGTTGCAAAAGAACAAACTTCCCTTCCCGTCCACCACCTTTGTGTGACAGCCCTTGAAACTCCATCTGGGCACAACAGTCAGAGTAGCCCTTGGGTAAGGGTGGCAATTACAGTACTAGAGACACACTCAATAGGGACAATGAAGACCACCAACTCACTCAACATTAGACATCTGTTACACAGCCAGAACTTTTGCTTGCTACCAACCTGGTCTGAATTCGAACTAGTGAAGAAAGGTTCAGTATCTCACTACAATCCCCTGAGCCATCTAGTCACCCCAAATTTATTAATTTTAAGCTTACCCCTGGACGAGGATGATCTTTCATTCTGGAACCTAAAATAATTTAAAAAAAAAAAAAAAGTGACCAGGCAGATGAATAGATGTCATGACCAACTGAATAAAAATATCTACTGATAAAATTTGGAACAGAGTAGCAAACCACAAAATTGAAGCTTCCCCTGTTCAAAACTACTTTATATTAACATGATAATCTGCAAAATCTTAAAGCTTCTAAGCACTCCTCTGTTTCGGAACTGAATAATCCTGTCACGTACAGGCTGTGAATTGTTTCACTCATGCATTCAGCTCTAAAAATGAATTATGCTACGCACTATTCTTTGTGCTTATTTTGGTGTGCTAGAATCTACCCCAACAATCACATTTGACTTCTTCAGACAGCATAATCAAACTACAAATTCAATATTTGTACAGACCATTAGCACACAGCATCGAGCCATACATACAAGGGCTCAAAGTCAATTAAATTACTTTTATCATTAAAAGGCTTGCTTCACCTCTGCCACATTTTTTACTCATCTTCACCTATCTCAGATATCAAATATTAAGCCTTCTGCCTTAATTCTGTCTTTAATGGAAATCCTCCCTGTCTCGGGGTCTATTATTTCTGACCATGCCCACACGTGGTGTGCAGGTACTAAACCTGAAGACCGCCTAGTTCAGCGCTGACCATACACACGCCAGCTCAAGTCTGGAAGCAACATACCCTCAATCACATGGTTCTGCAGCCAAACCAACAAGCTGTGTGAAGGGCCTTCATGCACAGCTTGAAACAAATGAAGTCACTCTGCTCTCACACCTAAGCTGTAAAGTCCGCATAACATTATGCTGTGGCGTGCCGGCATTGCAATCACACAGCATTGATATGGGGTTTTTTTCTTAATTAGCAGGCCTGACTGGCTTTTATGCCTTTAAATCTCTCATCTTTTTGAGATCTGGTGAACAAACCAGTTTCTGAAACAAAGTTTAAAACTAAGCATAACATAAGATTCACTAAAATTAAAGGTGTGCATTCAAATCACTCTGATTTTAACCTGCCCCTAACCAATGAAGGTCACTAGGCGGATTTCAATTATTCAAATTAATATTTTTATAAGCTTTTGTCTGCACCATCCCATAACCCACTCTATAGAATCCCCGAAATCCTTTTGCACTCTTCGTTCTAAGTTTCAGCTAGACAACTGTGTAAATGCAGAGCTTAAAGAGAAACGTCCATCCACAGCTGAAACATTCTTACTTAAGAAGCCTGTCCATGTTATCACAAGACAGCTTATGATGATAAGCTGTAAATTCCTGTATTCAAGATTTCCCACAGGCTCTATGAAACAAAGCAAATATATACAGACAACTTTTCAGTAATTTTTTTAAGCTATGTAATTGTGAAATCACACCTTATGTTCAAATAAGCCTTGTCTACGTCTGAAAACTACAATAGAGAAAACTGCTCTTCTGCATATTTAAGTACTAAAAAAATATAATGAGGAATATTAGGTGCTACTTACCTGTAATAAACACGTAAGCCAGACTAATCAAATTTGCACTAGCTATAATAGCTAAGCCAGCAATCACAACAGACCCATGTAGCGGAGGACAGGCTGTTAAAAAACGATAAAAGGAGCTGTATCACCTGATACAAGTAAAACCACAAACTTTTCAGATATAACCAAACACTAAAATAAATAAGCCTGATACAAACAGACATGATTAATTTCTCTTTCAAAGCTACCCCAGAACTACTTCTGCATCTTTTTCTGTACATATTCTTTAACAATAGAGGCATTTACTGATTTATCCTGCTTAGCTGTACTATTCTACTGCAGTTTAGCTATTCTACTGTCATTTACTGCAACTAACAACATTCTTCCATTAATTGTTTTTTAAACCTACACTTACATTGTCAATCCCAATTGTCTGAAGTGCAATTGCATTAGATTACAGAATACAACACCGATAAAACGGGGCAAAAAAAAGGGAAGAAGGGAGAAGAGTATGCGGGTAGTGCTGAGTCAAAGCCACCACACCTAAAAGAAATTGTCCGTGTTTACAGGGTTATCACAGAGCAGGAACTAGCTTTATTTGGTTTACAGCAATTCACTGTGGAAATTCACCCAAAGAGAAGCCACTGGGTTAGGATAGTTAACACCAGTGCCTTCAGGATGGTCTAACCAATCAACCGTAGAGGATGATTAACTTTTTTTTATTTCCTGATGTAGAAAAGCAATTGGATTCAAATGATGAATAAGAATAATTAGAGTAAGGAAGGAGCCAATTTGGAGAAGATCTAATGCATTCATTTCCTCCCACCATCCCAGTTTTCCTTTTAGAACTCTTTTTCCTCCACTAATATGGGCAGGGACCTGGCAGGGAGAAAGAAGGGCTTTTAGCTAGCCATAATTCACCACACAAACTCCTTGTTCTCTGATCCTTGTTTCCAGGGACTGGAAAGCATCATACCTACCTGTGAGCTCAACATACGATGAGCTATTTCTACTGACACTTAAGGGTCACTGAGCTAACCTTCCACAGATACAGGTAACATTAATGGCCGGGCCCAAAGAGTTGTTGTGGTGAACGGAGCCAAACCCAGCTGGCAGCCGGTCACGAGTGGTGCTCCCCAGGGCTCAGTATCGGGACCAGTTCTGTTTAATCTCTTTATCAATGATCTGGATGAGGGGATTGACTGCACCCTTAGTAAATTTGCAGATAACACCAAACTGGGTGGGAGTGTGGATCTGGTCCATACAGAGGGATCTATACCAACTGGATGGTTGGGCTGAGGCCAGTTGTATGAAGTTTAACAAGGCCAAGTGCCGGGTCCTGCACTTGGGTCACAACAACCCCAGGCAGCGCTACAGGCTTGGGGAAGAGTGGCTGGAAAGCTGCTTGGAGGAAAAGGATCTGGGGGTGCTGATTGACAGCGGCTGAATGTGAGCCAGCAGTGTGCCTAGGTGGCCAAAAAGGCCAACAGCATCCTGGCTTGTATCAGGAATAGTGTGGCCAGCAGGACTAGGGAAGT